>JAMAKC010000093.1:32195-42228 GCA_023628735.1 Trichoderma sp. PF4103 | reverse complement strand
CGGGTGCCAATTCCTTATCGGCAGCACAGCGCTTTTGAGCGTCATCAGATAATCGCGAGAAAGTGCGAAAAAAAAAAAGTTTCCACACAACACACAGCCAAACTTTTTCCTTCTTCCTTCTTGTTTGTCCTTGGGTTGTGGTTATTCTTTTTTTTGGGCGAATCTGTGACAACCGGATTTGATTGTTGTATTTCTTTCCTCTTTATACTCTACTGTCTGATTCCCTTTCCTCTGGGATTTTTCCTCGGATAGAACTAGATTGCGAAAATGTCACCACCTGCTACTGGAAGCTCCAAGGAGTCGAACCTGGCTCGATTGCTCGGTTCAGGTATGCCATTCCTTCTCTTGTCTTGCACTTTGCGCGCCGCAATTGCGCTGAATGTGTGGCTGATTGGATTCGGTTCAGGTTCTGCTGGTATCTCCGAGCTGGCCATTTTCCACCCCGTATGTCGCTGCCTGGAAGATTGTCGCAAACGCCTTTACAAAGGTTCTCTCGAGCTGACGAGTTTTTCTGCTCTTTTGCGCCGAATAGGTTGATACCATTGCGAAGCGATTGATGAGCAACCAGACCCGAGTAAGGAGCCCTTCCCACCACCGATCTCTCCCTCACCCCCCAAACGAACCAATGACCCAAAGGCCGAGTGAGTGAATATATCACCGAAAAGCTGACCATCACCACCACCACAGGTCACCTCGGCAAGCCAATTGAACCAGGTCATCTTCAAGGACAAGGCCTCGGCGCCCCTCGGCCGCAAGTTCGTCTCGCTCTTCCCCGGCCTGGGCTACGCCGCCGGCTACAAGGTGCTGCAGAGGATATACAAGTACGGCGGCCAGCCCGTCGCGCGCGACTTCTTGGGCAAGCACTACGGCAAGGACTTTGAGAATGCGTTTGGCAAGAAGACGGGCAAGGCCATTATGCACTCGACCGCCGGAAGGTCAGTAGATTCGACGAGAAGCTGTTGGAAAGGAGAGAAGGGTTGTGGTTGCTAACTAACATGTTTGGGTGAAATAGCTTGATCGGTATTGGTGAAATCGTCCTGCTGCCCCTCGACGTGCTCAAGATCAAGCGCCAGACGAACCCCGAGGCCTTCCGCGGCCGTGGCGTCCTCAAGATTGTTGCCGACGAGGGCTTTGGCCTGTACCGAGGCTGGGGATGGACCGCCGCCCGAAACGCCCCCGGATCATTCGCCGTAGGTCCCTTCTTCATCCCATATTTCCTTGGGCACCACCCAAGTTCTCTGCTAACAATGTAATTGCGGACAGCTCTTCGGAGGCTCTGCTTTCGCCAAGGAGTACCTCTTCCACCTCGAGGACTACAACAAGGCCAGCTGGTTCCAAAACTTCATCGCCTCCATCGCCGGCGCCTCGGCCTCGCTCGTCGTCTCCGCGCCCCTCGACGTCATCAAGACGCGCATCCAGAACCGCAACTTTGACAACCCCGAGAGCGGCTTCAGGATCCTGGCCAACATGGCCAAGAACGAGGGCCCGTCCAGCTTCTTCAAGGGCCTCGTCCCCAAGGTACGAAAAAAAAAGACAAAAACGGAGTGGAACATGTGAAGTGAATTTGGGGGAAACAGGACTAACATGGATTGCTTTTGCAGCTGCTCATGACTGGACCTAAGCTGGTGTTCTCCTTCTGGCTCGCCCAGACTCTGATCCCTGCTTTTGATACCATGTTCAGCAAATAGACGCGATCGATTTGAATCTCTGGGTTGCGCAAGACGACACTCATGCACCATGTATTATCTACGAAAAGAAAAAACGACAAACGAATGGAAAGGAAAAGAGGAGCGAGGAATTGATAAAAAAGAGCGAGACAAAGCGAGACGGAATTCGATACAAGAGAAGATGGGAGCAAGTGCTAGACCTCGGGCGTGTTTCTCTGGGAATTACAAGGCGCCGCTGGGTTCTCGGGACGGCATGTAAGGTATAGAAAGAAAGAAGAAGACGAAAACCCGCACTCTGCTCTGTGTAGAATTAGATTATCCCCCTTGGTATCAGTTGTTAGCGACGAAGAAGGACAATACAAACACCATCACACCCAAAGCTCATGATGATGATGAATATCCCAGTCATTGATAGGCATCGACCCAACGAACCCATTCGCTCGCAGATAGACGCGCACAGGGCACCACCGGGCATCTCCACCAATCCCGAGCATCCAACCCGCGATAATCCCAGTTTATTCCCCCCTCCCATCGACAACCGACCTCAACAGGAAACGGTTGACGTGGCGCATAAGGTATCCAGTTCCTGATTCGCGCTCAATTCGTCAATTGCAAGCCAGAGCCAATCATCATGCCTTGTTTTTCTCTTCAACCTCTCCCCCCGTCCACAGCAATTGTGCTGCACAGAAAGCAGCCTGCACGATTGCCCAGGTTCTATGTAGCTCCGCTGTTGCCCGGGCAACCCGCCAAACGGCGCAACAAAACAGAAAACCAACCCCCTGGTCACTCTTCGCCCGCCTTCTTGGACGAGCCCATTCGCCCAAAAGCGCTTCCCCCATCTAAAGACCAACCACCGCCGCAACTCTTTTATCAGCGATCTTGTTTATTGGATTCTCCCCCCCCCCCAGCGGTTGTGAGAGCAAAACGCCCATCCAGCATCCTTGGGTGTGTTTAAATCAGTGTCAACACCAAACAGCCGCTTTTTGTCTTTTTTTCCCTTACCCCAGTAACCCTTTTTTCTCTCTCTTTCTTCCATCCGCAGCAGGCTGCACCACCCGCGATATATAATTCAAATATCCCCGGCTCGCAAAGTCCCACCCGAAGCGCCTTGATTGCTCTTTAGATCCCTCCCTGCTAGCTCGCGCGTCGTGCTCGGCGGAGCGCCCAACCCCCGTCTGAGACTTGAGTGAACCGGTTCGATTTGACAGATAAAGGCAGGGCGCATTTTCTGGCCATCTGCACGCCTGTTGCATTCCTTCATCCGAGGGGCGTCGAAGCATGCCATATAGTGAACGACACGGCTCTTTCGACGGAGAGCCCTACCTGAGACATCAACATTCAGCCTCCTCGGATCGAGGACTCATCCCAATGTGCGTACTACACATTGCCCTTTCTCCTTCCACCCAGCATCTCCCGCCAAAAGCCCGCCCGTGATGTTCTGGCGTCAGCTAACCCGTAGCAGGTGGGACAGTTCCGATCCCGAGCGCGCGCCGCCGCCGCTCCCCCTCAACCCTCAGTCGCCCAAGATGGCCACGCGCACGAGCACGTCGCCGTACCCAGTGTCGAGCGCCATCCAGTCGGCGCACGCCGCGCTCAGCGAGCGCGTCAAGGACACTCACGGCACCCATATCCCGCCGCCGGTGCCCAAGCGCGTCAACGACTCGTCGCCCGACCGGTCGCTCGCCAAGGGCGTCGGCCCTCACCGCAGGTTGCAGTCGATGCAGTCCGGCTCCGTGCGAGACATCAGCCTGATGCTGGAGAACAACTCGCATTCCCCGAGCGTGTCGCCCACCAAGTCCTACGAGAAGCTGGAGAGGAGCACCAGGCCGACCACGCCGCCGGGGCTCAGGGAGAGCACCTCCTTCGAGACTCGCACTGGTGGTGGTGGTCTCTACGACAAGGAGATGAACATGTCCGCGCCGTCCTTGTCTAGCAGCCTGACGCCCATTGTTCGCCCAACCGTCCGTCGACCGGCGCCGCAAAGCATCCTGTCCGAAAACACGCCGCCCGTGTCCTCCACCATGCTGGCCCTGCAGAGCATGCCCGGCAGTTCGCCCACCAAGGAGACGGAGCCACCGCTGTCCAACGTTACGAATGGCGCAATGGGTGGCGCCAAGGGAGGAGCAACCATGGACACCCTGGCATCGCAGATTCTGAGCCTCACCAGCATCGCGAGCTCCCTTCAGAAGGAAATGGCCGCTCTCAGCCGACGCAGCAGAGACAACGCCACCGATCTGCTGAGCCTCAAGGAGGCCACAAACACTCGAGACGAGGATATCCGAAAAAGCCTCAGGGACTTGCTGGGGAACATCCAGGATACGTCCGCCAGGATCCATCGCGATTCGTACAACGGCGGCTATTTCATCGACAACAAGCCTCATCCGACCTCACCCAACAGCGGGCGGACGTACCAGATGCCCCGGATCCCTTCGCCCAAGAGCTTTGCTGAATCCATCGATCGCGCATCCATGAGCACGCCATCGCTTGTTGGCGGCGACAACTCGGGCGCAACCTCTATTCTGTTATTGGAGAAGATCCTTCGCGGTCTGGGCACCAAGGATGGTCAGGAATCACTCCTTAGCCATCTCCTTGAGCTCTCCGAGAAGCTTTCGGGGATGGCGACCGCTGCCAAAGTAGAGGAGCTGGTCAACTTTGTCCGCGCGCAAACCGAAAGTGCCATGGTGTCCGTCAATGCCCCTGGCTTTGCCCCAAGCCACTCCCGGAGATTCAGCCTGGAGCACAACGAGGGCCACGTTCCTCACGGCCCTAGCAGTGCCATTGCCCCCCGCTCGCTCAACGCCCTAGACAGTTCCCGTCGAGGCCCGGCTGCCCAAGGCATCCTCAACGACGACGTCATCAACATCATCCGCTCGGTCAAGGATAGCGTTGCCGCCAGCGGCGGTCTGACGGCAGAGGTCAAGGCGCTTGTCCGAGAGCTTCGCGGTGAAGTCTTGGGCATGGGCCGCGAGCTTGGCAAGAGGCTGGAAAACGTCGGCAGGGGTGCTGGAGACAATGCCGAGCCATCACCCTCGGCTAGTAAGGATGAGGTTTCGCGGGTTATTGACGAGGGGCTCGAGCAGATGAAGGAGCAGCTCAGCCATGTTCTCACGGAGCATCGCCGTCAGTCCCAGGCATCTGCGTCTCTGCAGAAACTCACCGTTGACTACCAGGAGATATACACTGCTCTCAGGAGCGCCCTCAAGGACATTGAGGCCGCCAAAGAGATGCCGGACCTGAGCAGAGATGACGTGCTCGAGGCTGTCCGCGAGGCTTGGGAGAATTACAAGCCCGAGATTGAAGTGCAGCAGATTGGTCTGGAGAGGGACGAGATTCTGGAATGCTTGAAGCAGGGCCTGCAGGAATACCAGAGCCGCAACCAATCGCCCCCAGCAGCTACGAGAGACGAGGTCCTGACGGCTGTGGTCGAAGGCCTGAAGCACTACGTTCCGCCTCAGATGGACACCCCGGCTTCCATGTCAAGAGACGAAATCATTGAAGCCGTCCGCGAATGCTTGGAGGAGTTTGAGTTTCCCGTGGCCCCGTCTGCTATCGGCAACGAGCTGACCCGCGAGGACATGCTCCGCGCAGTTAAGGAGGGCCTCAACGACTTGGATCTCGGAAAGAGCAGCGCTCTTGTGCCGACCCGTGACCATGACGAAATCAGCACCAAGCTGCACGAGCTCATGGACTTTATGAAGCTAGAGTTTAGGACGCTCTCGGACGGGACCAAGGAAAGCATGGCTGCCAGCAGTCGCGACACCGAGCAGCTTCTGGACGCCACCAAGGACGGTCTTGAGAATCTCCGTGTAGCCATTGAACGTTATGTTGACCGCGCCACCGGCGTGGCCAGCCAGGAAGACTTCCTTGAGGGCCTCCTCAAGAGCATGGAGGAGTTCAAGGAGGAAATGTCCTCGCTCGTGTCCAGAGCCAACGCGACCTCTCGGGAACAGCTTCAGACGGAGCTGGAGGGACTTCGTGACGTTGTCCACTCGTCCATGGTCCCAGCCGCTCCCATGTCGCAACCACACAACGACGAGCTCCTTGACGCTTTGCGAAACGGCCTGAGCAACCTTCGACAGGAGATTCTCCGACCACGACCGGAGACTAGCGAGATTTTGGACGCTCTCAACGATGGCCTGAACGATATTCGAGCCGGCATCGACAGGATCACCAACAAGCCGGTTGATCTCACTGCAAACGATGAGATTCTCGACGCCCTCAAGGAAGGCTTGGATGGCGTAAGATCGGACATTGGCACCATTCGCGACTCGAGCAACGATAGAGCTGTTGCCATTCGCACTGTTGGCGGCGGCGAAAGCGACAACGAGATGGCGATTATCCCTGCTGATATGGCCAAGCATGATGATATCAAGAATCTCGAGATCCTAATCACTCAGCTGCGGGCCAAGATTGAGGAGCTGGATCCAGCCAAGGCTTCTTCTGCCGCCGCTGCTGCTGCGGCTCCCAAGGTGGACTTGTCCCACCTGGAGACTATGCTTCGCGATGTCCAGAGGGGTGTGGACGAGCTCAAGTCCCGCGCGCCGGTGGTGGTTCAATCGGCGTCATCGACTAGCAAGGCGGAGCATGACAAGAAGGATGAGTCCGAGAAGCCAAAGGAAGGGGAGGAATACGTCATGAGGAACATTCCCTCCATCTTCACTAAGAGTGGCGGCAACCCGACAAAGGAAGACGTTGCCGCTATCGAAAACATCCTGCGCAACACAAAGGCCCGCGTTGACCATCTGATTGATGGTGATCAGGCAGTGCGCAGGGAGCACATCGACACCCTGGAGTCGCTCATCCTGGAGTCTCGAGAGGCCATTCGCTCCGTCAACAGGCAGCTCGAAGACATCCCCAACCTGTTCCACAAGGATGACTTTGCCAAACTCACGGCGATTATTACGTCGCTCGGCGAGGGCTTGGAAGACATCAAGGAGCATGCTGAACGGGAGGCTAAGAGTCCCGAGAAGGTCAAGAAGTCAGACGTTCACGCCGTCGAAAGTGTCGTACGGGAGATCAAGACGCTGGTGGACGGCATTGCAGTTGCGGATTTCGCTACGATTACCACCCGTGAGGACCTCGGCAAGCTTGAAGCCGTCATGAAGGAGACCAAGGAAACGTTTGACAACTACCACGAGGCGTCGTCCAAGGCGCTCGTCGAGCGGCAGTCGGACATTAACGGTGTTCATGACCGCATCTTCGAGGTCAAGACGTTCCTCGAAGAGTTTCAGACGGAAGTTCGCAACAAGCTCGTGGACGGCTCTTCCGGCATTGAAGGCCTCGGTCAGGCGCTCAAGGCCGTGGGCGAAAAGATTGAGAAGAATGAGACTGTTGCCGGAGACGTCAAGGACATGTTTGAGGTCATGAAGAGCGAGTTTGAGATTTCCAAAGAGGCCATTGCCGGGTCCAGGATCGAGTCGAACGAGAAGCTTGACGAGGTCACGCAAAACATCCGCACCAAGATTGACGACAAGATCAGCGAGGTCCTGGCTAAGAGTGAGGCGCTTCGAATCATGATGGACGAGAAGTCGCAGGCCGCCGAGGCGCGCGAGATCGTGACCGAGTCCGCGGTGGCGGGCACCAAGGCCGTCGCCGACGAGCTGAAGTTGCTCATCGATACGCTCGGATCAACCGTGACTGACTCCCTGGAGAAGATGGAGGAGGCTTCCAAGATTGTCTTCACCAAGGTTGAGGAGGTGGCTGTCCGCTCCGAGGAGACTCACAACGAAGGCAAGGCCGATCACCAGCAGACGCGCGATCAGATCCAGGAAGCTGTCAGCAAGGTCCAGGGCAGTGTGAGCGAATACCAGCCCCAGATCTTGGAGGCAGTCAAGAGCGTCCTTGGCCTCGTCGGAGATCACTTTGAGCATTCCAAGACCATCCGGGACGAGGTAGTCGCGGCTATCCCCACGGAACAGACATTCAAGGCCATGATGCCCGAGAAGTACGATGACGCGGAGGTTCAGGAGAAGCTGGACAAGATTGTGCAGCACAATGATGCTGCAGCCCAGGCCTTGCTTCAGCTCCAGACTCTAGACAAGGTGCACCAATCTGTCGTCGAGACCGCTGCCGAAGTATCCGACTTTTTGTCCAAGCAGACGAAGCACATGATGGATGAGCGCGACAACCGCGCGCGGGCCTTGGAGGAGACCAACCTTGCTCTTGAGCGAGCTAGCACGGAGAGGGAGCATGTTGAGCTTTCCGTCAAGAATCTCAAGGAGGAAGAGGAGTGGCTGCGGCGGAGCGTCTTGTCTCTGCGTAACGAGCAAGAGGGCTTGATGAAGCAAAAGACTCGTCTGACGGGTGATGTGTCTGCCCTCGAGACGGCGCTGCGCCTGCGCAAGGAGGAGCTTTTGGAGATGGAACTCCGCGCCGAGGGCCTTGAACGACGCATCTTCAACGGCGTCATGGACCACTCTAGGGTGCTCCTTTTTGGCAAGAAGGCCAAGGGCGGCGCAGACTCCATGAACCGCAAGCGGGTTAAGAAGCCTGCTGGCGAAGACGGCTCGTCGTCCCCACGAGCCATTCCAACGCATCTCGCCTCGGCAAGAAACCCCATGGCACCCGGGCAGATTGGAACTGCGCGACGTATTGCGTCTCTCAGTCAGATGGCGAACAATGTGGCGTCGGCACCCATCACGAGAAGCCATAGCGTGAAGACACCGAGTGTTAGTATCAACGGCCATCGGAAGCGCAGCTGGGGAGGCACGGCGCAGAAGAGTGGGCTGAGCGAGGAGCACAAGGAGATGGACGAGGCGGTGGAGGAGCTCGACGAGGGCGACATGGTCAACGTGACGCACGAGTCTGCGGTCGACAACGCAGCAGGCGATAGCTCCGAGTACGAGGAAGAGATTGACGACGATGACGACGGCGACGTTGATGCCAGGGAGAGACACGAAGAGAGCGACGGCACGCAGAGACGCCGCGTGAGCAAGGGCAGCTCTGCGTATGAGGACGACGAGGGCTCTGGGAGCGAGTACGAGGAGAGCATCGATGGCGACGACGAGCCTCACGCTGCCGTGGTTGTTCGATGAAACGGATGACGATTTGAGATGATGACGATGGGTCTTCTGAGGAGGAGGCTGTGATTTATTTGACTTGGTTGGCCTGGAGGCAATTGTTTGTTTTTTACCCCCTCTTGTTTGGTTCCTTGCCTTGACTTTGCTTGCTTGCTTGCTTGCTTGATTCTTCTCCTTCTACTGCCTATTATTGTTTAGCGCGATGGATAGTCACGATTCGACATGAGAGCCGCTGTTTGATACCTGTATGTAGCTTTGAACGATAATTGACAGTCAATTTGTATTACAGCATCTTGGTGGGCGCTTGATGTGAACGGATTGAAGTCGAAGGTTGATTATGTGTGTAAGATGGAAGAGGAGGTAGGGATTGGTAATGAGAACCATCTATGTTGAAGTCGAGGAAGGCGCGTGTGAAGCCATCTCACTGTACCATAAATGCCAGTAGGTTGTTTACATTAGGTAGGTATATGTTTAATTATAGAACAGGAGGGTAGTAAGAGAGTGATAATTACTACTACTACCTGATATATATAGATTAGCTAAAGTGTGACTATTAAGTAAGAGATTCTACTCTCTGCTACTATTATTATATTATATAAGTTATAGTATAAACTTCTAGTTTAATCTTATAACTTAAATAGAAAAAATCTCTAATAATAGTTAAATCTTATATACTTAAACTAAAAGTCTTAAATAGCTACTTCTTAAGTTTAGAATAGCTATTTAATAGTATTTTTTTTTTACTTTATTTAAATAGGTAATTACTTTTATAACTAGTAACTTCTATAATATAAGTATATTATCTATCTAAGGTACCTAGGTATATAAAATAACTCGCTGGGCTATAAGAGATACACTGCCTTAGCAGCTATGAGTCTGGCCCTGTCTCTGAAAACTTGAAGATAGAGACACGAGTCTGGCCAACGCGTACTGCGACAGTAGATCCCACCGCAATGAAGCAGTTTGATCGATAATCTGGTGGCAGCCAAAACAGCGGCTTCCCGTCCTTCCTGATCCAGTCTTGTTGCCCGTCTTGCCCGTCTTGCTCGTCTTGCCTGTCTATACCGTATCCACGGATCGTAGCAGGTAGTGGAGTGGGAGTAGGCGGCCTTGGGGGAAATGTACCTAGTTCAATGCGACTTTCCTGGCTGGGAAGACTTCCATACTGACTTTCCTCCTCACTTTCCTCCTCACTTTCCTCCTCACTTTCCTCCTCACTTTCCTCCTCACTTTCCTCCTCACTTTCCTCCTCACTTGCCTCTTCAGCTTCCTCTTCAGCTTCCTCTTCAGCTTCCTCTTCAGCTTCCTCTTCAGCTTCCTCTTCAGCTTCCTCTTCAGCTTCCTCTT
>JAMAKC010000093.1:0-32097 GCA_023628735.1 Trichoderma sp. PF4103 | reverse complement strand
TTTGGCTTTATCCTCCCAGCGATCCTTGATACCCTTCCAGAGATTCCGGACACCCTTCCAGAGATTCGACATATCCTCCCACATATCCTCCCATTCATCCTGAAGCGGTTGCAGATCCAAATCAAAATAACCACAGTTGCTGTATATGCGATACTTCAACGTTGGATCGAATGATATTTGAAACCTTAACCCAACACGAACGTCAATCGCCTGGACACAATCGCCCGTAGCGATATGCCAGACTTTGATCATGGCGGCATGAGCTGCCGACGCAGCATAGAGGCCATCTGGTGAGATGGCCACGGAGATGATCTCATACCAGTCGTCCGCAAGTTCGCCATATAATTGCGAGGCTTGGTTGTACATCATAAGACGCTTATCGTCCCCTCCCGAGGCCACCCACAGACCATCTATAGAGAAGGTCACCGCGCGCACTGATTTTTCGTGTCCACTGAGGGTATGGACGCACGCACCAGTAGCCGTGTCCCAGATTCTGACTGTCTTGTCTTTTGATCCCGAAGCGATTCGCTGACCGTCTGCCGAGGGGGCAACTGAGAAAATCCGGCTGTCGTGGCCCTTAAACGTCCGGACACACGCGCCCGTATCCGCATCCCAGAGTTTGACTGTACAGTCATGTGATCCCGAGACAACCCGACCATCTGTGAAAAAGCGTACTGCTCTCACACGCCCGTCATGGCCCACCAGCGTCTGGATACATGCGCCTGTATCTGTATCCCATATTTTGATTTTGTTGTCTCTTCCCCCAGAAGCAACCTGCCGTCCGTCGGATGACAAAGTGATAGAGGTTATCGGGCCTTGGTGATGGTTGGTGCTGTTAATATTGGCGTATACGGTGGTATCCCATATCTTGATCTTGCCATCTTCGCATGCCGAAGCGATCTGGCCATTTGACAACGGAACCACTGCAGACACCGAAGCAGAGTGGCCATGGAAGGTCTGGATACATATGCCTGTCGCCATGTCCCAGATCTTGATTGTGTAATCGCAGGACGCTGAGGCAAGTTGACCATTTGCTAAAATAGCTGTTGAACACACTATGTCTTCATGACCCTTGAATGTCCTGATGCACGCCCTGGATGCGAGATCCCAGAGTCTTACCGTAAAATCGTCTGATCCTGAGATGAGCTGGCCATTTGCCAACGGAGTAACTGAAGACACACTATCAGTGTGGCCCACGAGCGTTTGGTAACACAAGCCCGTAGCTATGTCCCAGAACTTGATTGTGCGGTCTTTTCCTCCTGACACGACGAGGCCACTTGCCAACAGGGCCACTGACTCCACTGACTCGGAATCTCTAAGCGTCCGCAAACATGCGCCTGTCTTTAGATCCCAGATCTTGATAGTCGCATCTTCTGATGCAGAAGCAATCTGATGGTTTCCCAAAAAGGCTAAACCAAAGATATCGTCTGTGTGGCCCCAAAGTGTCCGACGGCACGTGCCGGTTGTTAGATCCCATATCTTGATACTTTTGTCACGGGACCCTGAGACGATTTGCCGGCTGTCTGCTGTAAAAGTCATGGTGAACACTGGGCCTGTATGTCCCTCTAGCGTTTGAATACATGCGCCTGTGCTAATGTCCCAGATTTTGACTGTGTTGTCGAAAGATCCTGAAGCGATCTGCATGAGATCTGCTGAGAAACTGACCGACTGAGCGCTAGCGGTATGGCCCTCTAGTGTCTGTAAACAAGGACTCCAATCATCTTCGACCGCAGGCCTATTCTGAATCCACGATGGTATCTCTAGATAGAAAGCTTTCCGTACGAGACTTTGCGTAGGACTGCAGACGAGGGCAGATGAATAGACTTGGAGCGGAGCAATTTCGATGGCCTTTCGGCTGAAAAGGACAAATCGATGTGCGTCCTGAATGAATCTCAGAAGCTCTCTTCCCGGTGATCTTGCCTAGAGAGGTCAGCTTTGTTTCAACTGCGCACTCAACAAACACAATGCAGGTGGACTCACAGCAACTAGGTCCTTCAGCGCTGCAATCGCGAGGACGCCACCCGATAGTTGGTGCAAAAGGCTCAACGCTTCAAACCAATGGAGTAAATGTTTACGGAGGAATAAACAGACCGGCCCGTTGTCTTCAAGATAAGGCTCCATTGTGCGCCCCTTACAAAGGTGATCAACCCAGTGTACACAGGAGTATCGGATGGCAGATAGGGGATCAGGTTCTGGCATGACAATTCCATCATCAGAGAGAAGTCCGAGATATGACAACGCATACATGTTCTTTCTCAAGATTCTGGTCATGGCCTGCAGCGAGAGGGAAGCCATGGTTTGGTGTACGTCCTGGAGGCTGGATGCGAAGATGGTGTCTTTGTTCTTGGAAAGATAATCGTTAGCGGACTGATGGACGAAGTAGACGGTGTCCTCCCGGATGGTAAGAAAGGATCCGCAGAGCGCGACAATGTCCCATAAATAGCCAACGTCTCCTGATAACTCTGGATTAGTCCCAATAAGCGAGCCGAGTTCTTGCAAGGTAATGGGACGATAGACATTCATCATGACAGCGAGAATGTGTTTGCAGAGGCTGACATCACTCTCGTCACCCTCGAGTACCAGGCTCATCATGCGTTCATACAGAGAGTCGAGGCCCGGTGGAAATGCGTCGAGCATGTCAAGAACCTTCCATCGCCTGTACTTCTCAAGATTTTGACAGACCAAAGCTACCCAGAGAAACGTGTCATTTGCGTTCTCAAGAAGGTAGTCACGAACTCGCCTGTGAGTGTTTTCGTCAAAGCTCTTCAGGTCTGATAGCTGGTGCACCTTCTCTCCGATATAAATCTTCACGGCGTTGGCAATCGACTCTGCATTGAGCTCCAGGCTTAGTTTGACCTTTTGTTTCGCAAGTTGCAGGCGTTCTTCAATGGCCGACAGGTTTCGGCTTGACACAATCCACTTGACGCGAGCTTCAGCGCCAGAGACGCGTACAATGAGGTCCAATAGCTTTTGCTGATCTGACACACACTCATCAAGAGCGTCGACGACCAGGTATGCGCCCCTCAGCACTGGGTCCTGGAGAATTGTCGTAAAAATGTCCGACAGAGCAACCCAGGTGTTTGCTCCCTCAAACAGCTTTTCACCAGCGTCGTCGTACCTCTTCCGGACATGGGAGATGAGTGATGGTTGCTGCCTCACAAGCATGAGGATGAGCCCACGTAGAGCGGCAGTGGCATTGTTGAGTTGCTGGTCAGTGGCTTGGAAGAAAAAGTAGGACACAAGGCCTGAAAGGCTTTGTTGCCTATCCAGTTCGTTGATGATGCCGCAGAGGAGCATAGTCTTTCCTTTACCTGGATCGCCTTTGATCCAGAGCAGTCGATTTTCGCCAGAATTATGCCACTGTTGGTATTCAGGATTGTCCAGGATCCATCTGTAAGAGTCCTGTAACAGACCACCCTTGGTCTGTTCTATACGTTTCTTGTCGTCAACGGGGTCAGTGAGGCGTAAGTCTTTGATGCATTGTTGATCCTCCTTGGCCAAATGAACGGTAGACTGGGTTTCCGCGTGGCTGACAAGCCGATCGAGATTGGAAACAATCTTCAGGTTGGCATATGTATTGGAATCGTCGTAAAAGGCACGCTCGGCGTCTCGAATAGCTTTCATATCTCCATTCCAATCGTCGAGGCCGGCAATATCGCGAAGTAGCGCGAGACCGCGGTTGCGGTAGTATGAGCAGACGCTTTTGATCTCATAAGAGAGGAGACTGGCGTAGAGGTCGATGACTTGAGTCTCCAATTCCTGCCGAACGCCAGCCTCCAATTCCTGGCGAATGCCCCCAGAGAGGCCACTTTTGTTGGCATTGTCTTCCAGGATAGCGCTGGCTAGATTCCAATACCAGTCCATCTTCTTGATCACGTAGTCGATGCCATCGCGGTTTGCTTTCATTGCAGTCAAGGGACTCTGAATTATCTTTGAAAAGTCAGCATGGAAATTCTGGCCCTGCACATTCTCAGAGAAATACCTCGAGCCCTACGCATACACCCGCCCAAGCAAGGCCAGCTTGCGGCGCAGCCTGAATGGAAGAGCTGATTATGTTCTTCGCAAAGAGAACCAAGTTTATCCCGTCGCCAATGGACTGTTTTATTTTTGCCTCTCTAGCTGTCCTGTCCAAACCGTCTTGAATGAGCTGCCGCATCTGGGCTCGCCTTGCGTGTGTGTCGTGTTGTGCAATGATATTCTGGTCGGTTGCAGTGACTGGCGTATCGAATCCTTGGCCGCTGAGCCTGCGGGATAATATCCTTTCGTATGCTTGAATCAGCGCAGACGCAGAATCGCTGGTTTTCAACCCGTCGTATGCGCGATCCCAGAGGCGTTCGGCCAAGCCCGTCGGGGCATTGGAACATGCAGTTGACGCTTCGATGGGCAAAGCAGACGTGCTTGCTGCCGCATCTTGACCGTCTTGCTTCATCGACTCATGCTGTACAGATGTATGATCCTCTCGGGGGAAAAGGCCTCTTATCCGGCGTCGGACCCTCTCTCTGAGCGGCATAGCAGCGACGATGAGTCTATCCCGGTGCCATGTTGATTATGATAAACGCCGTGCCCTTGCTGTAGGATTTGAAGGCATCGATAGGTAAGGCAGCCGTGAGGGCACCAATCAACATCGAACGAAGCGACTGGCATCGTGCATCTTGGAGGCTCTGCGTTTAGGCCAATCGCCATGCAGCCTGAAACACCAGCATGGTGCAATTCTGAGCTTGTAGGAATTCATTGCGAAAGGTGCTCTTCAATAGGTGCCAGATAATAGCGCGATGAATTGTATGCTGTCGGGAACAAGCAAATGGAAGGATAGAATCATGCGCGATAATAAGGGAAGCTGTAAGGGAGGAGTAGCTGTTTACTAAAAGTAGGTACCTGTAGATTCTACTGTTCTTTACTCTAAAGTACTGCATCTAGGTAGCTTCTGTATCAGCTACTATAGTTATCTTATATTATAGATGTTATATATATCTATATTCTCTTATAGTATCTATTATTTCTATTTGCTTTACTATATCCTTTTAATTTATTACTCTTAGAGTGCTTTATAGAAATGGTCTGCTTGAAAATCTAGGGATGAAATTTCTTACCTAAAGCATTTTCACCTTTCTCCCCTAATCCACCATCCACAGTCAGACCTGTCACTAATTCATCACCACTTCGTCATTTCTAACTCCTCCGACGCGACAGAGGCAAACTGCTGCCATGCGTCAGCTTTGCCCAAAGTGATGATGGAACTGTGACCGGAGATAAAAATCGGCAGCCATGTCAAAATGGAATCACCACTTACCGTGTCTTACCCAGCAAATCCAGGTATAGGGATCATAGATCTCCAGAGTCGGCGCACCGCTAACCAGTGAGACAGATACATCGACGTTCCACGGCAGACGGGCCGGACCATGACGACAGCTCATCTTTAGCTCCCCTCTTCCGCCTTGGAAGGGTCAGGTAAATGCCTTCCCGCGCCGGGGCTCTCCTACAGGGATCATGAAGTGCCGCGAGATAAACTTTGCATCTGCGCCACATCCCGACGACGCCAGAAGGCATCTCCATGCCACGAATTCCGATGACGACGCCATTCTTTGCCATGCTGTAATGGCGCCGTCACCTCGGGGCTCAGCTCCGGCGTTCAGCTATTGGACACGTCATGTTGTGAACTGCTGCTGGATGTGGTGAGAATGATGGGCACTGCCGCCTTGTCACGTCGATGAGCTGGGAGATGGCGGCGGGTGTTTCGGCATGTCCAGCTTGGAGGTGGACGGGAGAAGAATCCACAAGCTGGGGGACATTATAAGACGAGGAATGTCCGGTGTCTACTCACAATCCTTCCTCTTCCTTGAATAAGCCTCAGTAAGCCCTTTTCGTTGTCTCCCATTGAGCGAAGGCGTCATGGTCGGCAACATGCGGCTGCAAAACGCAGGGCTCCTCGCCCTTTCAAACGTGCTGCTCGTTCAGGCAGTCCCGAGATTATACACGCCGACGACTACCTTTTCCGAAGCCGAAATAGTGACTCCGGCAGTGGTGCCTCAGACCAATGTCACTTCTCATGGCCCCTTCACCGGACCGCCAGCCACGACCACTGGAGCTCTTTCAACTACCGTCACAGCTTCTTCGATCCCGGCTCTGCCTCCGGCGCCAAACTCATTCAACTACACAGCCGATGGCAAGCTCCACGCACCCCAGCCTGCGCCGTTCACTCCCAGCGGCGGTATCGGAACCAATGGTTCGGCTCCAGTGTACCGCGTCCAAAGCGACTTCGACTACCAATCGCTAGCCTTGGCTCTCTACCAGGAATGGATTGAACTCGACCTGTTCCACTGGGGTCTGCAGAACTTCTCCGTGGAAGAGTGGGAGGCCAACGGTATCAATGCCGAGGAGAGATTCCTCATTGAGTACATGGCCGATCAGGAAATCGGACATGCTACCGTCATCTCGAACATGCTTGGCCCGCAGGCGCCGAAGCAGTGTACTTACAACTACCCGGTGTCCAATGTCCGAGAGTTTATCGACTTTAACCAGAAGCTCACACGTTGGGGAGAGGCGGGTGTCTATGGTTTCCTGCCTCACCTGAATTCCGGACCGGCTGCTCAGCTGCTGCTTCAGAGTATCACGGTTGAGGCTCGTCAGCAGCTCATCTTCCGTCAGTTCGGTGGACAGTTTCCCATGCCGGAGTGGCACACTGTGGGAATCCCCCAGAGTTGGGCATGGACGCTTCTGGCACCGTACATCTCGAGCTGCCCCTTCAACCAGACTCGACTGGTGTGGCAGAACTTCCCGGCGTTGCACATCCTCAACCAGCCCAACCCGGCTCGCATCAATGGCTCTGCTGCCTTCAACGAGACAACTGGCGGCTGGGCCAACACGCTGTCCACTCAGAATATCTCTCGCTCTGAGCTTTGCCTAAACGCCACGAACAAGTCCTTGGACTGCGCGCCGGCTATTTCTCAGAACCGCAGCATTCCCCTCTCATATCCAGGCCGCCAGGTGTTCCTGAAATGGGATAACCCTGGACAGTTGGTCGGACCCAACAACAGCTACGTGACCTCGACGACAGTCAGAGAGCCCAGGTTCGCTGCCTGGGTATCGCAACTCAACGTCACGTACTCGCCGCTTCTCAACGTTAGCAGGCGGGATAACACGGCCTTTACGTTCCAGCCCAACGCATCGACGTGGGATCACGACCCGGCTATCAATGGCACCATGTTCCTTGCGCTTACGGATACCAATCTTACTGTTACGCCATACAACTTGACTATGCTTAACCCGCATGTTGCGGCTCTGGCTGTGTACCAGGCTGGCTGAGCAAGTATTCCAGGTGTTAAATTTAAGGGGTGAAGGGGGGAAACATTGAGTGTATGTAATATCAAGTGGAGTGGTTGAGGCTGGATTGTAGGTATATATATGTGTATGTACGCGAGACCTGTAAAGGTCTCATAATATCATCTGGAGTCTCTGGTAACTGTTCCTTTTCCTACTAATTTAGTCAGGAGTGACACATGTATCGGAATTTAAACCTGCCGAGTCTGAGCTCACATTGTTGCAGATGTATTACTGAACATGACATACAACCATTTGCCCATCTTGTCTCTCAGTACACATGCTCTCTGGCATCACTTGTCGTCCCTTTCTGCGCAGTACGTCACAGTCTTCCCGCCTTATCGGCCATCCTATTATGGCACACGGCACCAGGCAATGAGGACGGGACTTTGCGAAAAATGTGATCTACGCAGAGGACGGGAACCCGCGATCAGCTGCTACAGTAGCCTCATTGATGCTGCAAAAATCCACGCCAACGATCGCTATTGTGAGCTTCAAAGTGGAATCCTTATCGCAGTTCTAGCCCTCCTGGCATTCGATGTGGTTCTGGAAGATTGCATGTTAGTGCCGTCTTCTCCGCCGACTGGGGGATAGGATGGCATATCCAGATCTTCATCTTTGAGGTTCCAGATTCAAGAAGACCACTGTCCCGTATGAACTGTGTCAGTCAAACTACATCGTACCTCAATGCCTCTGGTCTAAGGCATATTGCCACTAGATTGCCGAGCCCTACTTGTATAGATCACCATCATGCTGAGTTTACAACCATACGCAAGCCGTATGAATGGACGAGGCTTAGATCTGACATCGACGTCCTGAAATCTTAAACGGCTTATCAAGCGATACTCACACTGCCATGCATATTTTCTGCCTCTCTTCGACTGCCCCATCGACGCTTAGTTCGAATAGCAATTGCAACTCAGTCCCACTCAATATTGAGGATAATTTGACCAGTTGCTGACAACATGATCGCATGCCCATGACACTCGGATCTCTCCCCGACCAGCGCAGTCGGCATGCTTCGTCTCCATACACTGCGTGGTCATGCAAAAGGGGTTTTACTTACTCACGTGGGAATGTTTGAGTGACTCAATTGATAACTTATATCTAAGCGCTGTCCCGCCTCATGCCTTGTGTTGTGGTTCTCTACAGACGACTTATCTCGCCAACTGATTCTCTTTATGTTTCGCCAATTTCATTCATACAGAAATACAATGCAACTCTAGAATAAACGCCTGTACAGATGAGCCATATGAGGTCTACGCTGCCACAAGACGCGGCCATCCTTGAAGTCCTTCGCTAGATGCCAGCCTATGATCTACTAACCTCTCGCCAGGGTCACTGCACAGGCACAGCACAACTCTCGCAAAAGCGGCAAACATTTGCAACTTCTGCCTTGACCCTCGCCACTCGACAAACTACCCCCGATTCATCATCTCGGGGATCAAGCGATTGCGTCGCCGGCCGCTTCTTGTCGGCCCGCACAGACGCCAGCTGGGCGCAAGGGAACATCAACAAGTCCTCGACTCACATAGAGACCAAGCGCGGAGAGGGTTCTTTCGATGCCGTCTAGAGATCACTTAAAGAAGGGCAGAATCTGGACTTATGACGATAACGTGGCGTACTCTTACCTTGCATTGAGATGTCGATTTACGCGACCCATAAAAGAGAACGCTCTTTCTTCGATCGATGCTTGAGAGAAATGGTATGACATGGGAAAAGCACTAGACGGAACATGGCATCTTGTGGGAGTTGAGGATATTCAGGGCATAGTCGAGATGCTATAGAGTAGTGTTCAGGCAGCTAGATCAAGTGGTTTGTCAAGAGAGTCCAAACGCTGTAAACAATAAAAGACCTCCAACTTCATTTGAGCCGCAAAGACGAGTAAATAAATCCCTTGCTTGATGCTCAACTGGCCAGAGCACACTGGCAGACTTCTCGTCAACCCGTCATCCTCACGCATCCGGACTGCAAGAACGACAAACAGACCCTCAAACGTACACCAAGCAATACACCAGGACCATCACCATACAGGAAATAGATGTTTTCTGCCTAAGAGAGTAAGTACATTGATATAAACCCATATATCCAAATTGATGACCTGTTTTAACCGTCATCCATTACCCCCTTTCCCACCACATTCTGCCGTTACATCGGGGATCTTCCGGTGGTGCGACATACATCTACAGTAACCTGTGAGTGCTCAAGGGAAGATGGCCAATTCTGAGATACTTGGCATCGAATGGTAGATGAAGTCTCTCGATGCTCCGAAGCACAACAAGGGTCAAGGGCTGGCTGTCGTGGGCTATGTAAGGGGGACAGAATAGGCAGATATTGCGAGGTTGAGGCGTTGTGATGCTGCTGGTGGACGATGTCTGACACACGCACTATATAACGGCCGTGCCCCAGAGGGATTATGCGCACACGTGAAAAACCAACGATACGCACACAAATGCGTCTTGAGACACCAAAAGTCACATCTAAATGGTGCTCTTATTAGCCAGACGTGTGTCTATATTATCCTGCCGTTTCTATCTTCTGCCTACCTATTACAACAACTCGAATGCAAAGTTGAATTCCTAGAATGATGATATTTAATTGTCCTCGACGGTGTGCTGCATCTCCTTGGACATTGATCCCTTCTATGTACTTTGTCGAAGGTTGGGCAGAAAGTTTGTGTGCCTCAAGTCTCGGAATTCGCCCCAATCTCCAGTTCACCTCACTGGGCTTGAGCCCTTTATGGGAATGGGTCGATTGACTGCTCGCCAGCTCCTGATGCATCAATGTATCGGGTGAAGGCACATATTCTTGCAAGGGCACATATTCTTGCACTCTCTCCAACTTTTTCATGACAGACATACTGGTGGCTACCTTTCCCTTCCTCCAAGCGAAGAAGAGATTTCAGTTCTTCACTCGACGACAAGCACATACTTCTCCAGTAACGGCATGATAAGACTTCAGTTAGGCCGTGCTCTTGCTAGTCGTGGCTTTACGTAGAATATCCGATACATCTACCTTTCTTGGGTCACAGATCATTGAGTTGCCATATATAGCCGTGTAATGGCGACGACAGGATCAACTCGTCTCCTTGTGCCAGTTGGGCATTGTGGCCTCGATTTAATATATTGGCAGGTATGCCGACTCAGGTCCACACCACCAACTCGTCATCACCATCGCACCAATCACACATCAGTCGACTCGTCTATGCCAGAATGAAAGTATGATGACTCGCTTCGGTGAAGTGGACAAGATGCCTTGATCAGTAGAAAATAGAAGGAAAACAGAAGTTGAACTGCCATAAAGCCTTGTACTGAAATAGTTGGAGTGTCGAGGCAGGATACACCAGACAACCCTTGGAGGAGCAAAAGCATCTCAGCTCCAAGCCTCTCAAACTATGTACCACACGGCAGCTGGACCCCTCCTTTCGATGAGCAGCCGATCCGTGGTGCTTAATTAGACCGCATCTAAGGCTACGCAGCATGCTGGCAGATCCGTCTCTAGGTTCAATTCAGCCTAGCCCGCTCAGCTCTCACTTCTGATGACGAAATGCTTTCGAGAACAGCCACCTGAGGGTCGAAGAGGCAGACAAGCGGCAATGTAGGCCAACCAAGAACGAGGCGACAGGTCGAGGTCAAACTGCCTCTCCTGCAACCCCGCACGTCTGGCTGAAAAGCCTCTCGCAACTCCCCCTCGTCTGTGGTATCAAGGTTCCGGCGTTTGTCTGGAGAGCTTGGCCTCGAGGGAGTGCACAGACTCAGGAGTCGACGTTGCTGTGCTTGTGCTCCTGCAATACCCCAGGCCGTGGATGGAATCGTTACATATATGAGCGCGTACGGGTTGGTTTCTCCTTGTAGTACTGCATTGCGAACAGGGCACTGGCAGCAGAAGGGCCATCTGCTGCGCATGAAAGAGGAGGAACGGAGTTAGCCTATGCATCACATACGTACGTGCATACTAGTCCACTGCTGCTATGGAACGGCTCTGCTATGGCCCAGGTTCGGCGTCAAGGCTTCGAGCTCATATGGGACCGGCCTGACTTGCACCAGGGAGCCGATGCTGAGAAGTTAAAAAAAAAACATGCGCCTTCAGAAATAGGTAGCAGAGCTGAGTAGAGCTGAGATGAGCTCAACCAACCGGCCCAGTGCGCACACGTGCCTGTGTCGGGTCCAGAGATGGCATGTCGCGAGCCTGAGACGACGTGCCTGAAGGAACCAGCTAGCGAGCAGACTCTCCAGGGCCGTCAAGTCATCAGGGAGATCCAGACCAGGGTCCCCAGAGCGCCCCCCGTTCCTTTACGTTTTAGCGCAGAGCAGGAGTCATCCGTTGGCCATGTAAAAAAAAGCCGAGTCGGGGCCTGATATCGGACCTGGCGTTCGCATATCGAGGCCGCCGGAAGAGGCGTTTGGGTTCGAGGCGATTGGGGGGCTACCCGCCTCAACGGCTGGTGGAACGTCAAGATGAACTCGAGGTTTCTAAATCTAGCGGGCATCTGCTGCTGTGCGATGTTGAAGCGTGTCAGCTTCTCGATGGATGGACCGCGAGATCGGGAACCTTTCGTTGTAAGCTAACCGGCGTGAGCCTGAGTATTACCTGTATGTAATACGGGTCGAGGCGTCTCCGTAATTGTCGCCCGCAAAGACGGGGAGCCTGTTGGCTTCTGCATGGGTTCGCACTTTGGAGGTGAGTCGCACAGCGGCATACGGAACGATGAGGAAAAGGGACGAATATTACGCGCCGAATTATAGAGGACGAACAGAATGGTGGTGAAGACGATGAGTTCCCTTGTGCCTGAGGCTTGAACATGTCAGGGCCATGTGGTATCACTGCCAGATCGCTCCTTCCATTGTACTACCTTGATACCCACTATCTTGATGTCGGAAATGGAAGCTACCCAGGCCGCTGTTTCTTTCACAGCTGGAAGTATCTCGGTTCATGAAACCTGAGGAAGCTCTCCAGAATTTGGAAGGTACTTCACTTAGTAAGGTAGAGGATGACTCAGTGGCTGGCATTGAACTTGAGAAGCCGTCTAGGGCACTCATGGGGATCCCGAAACTGCGAGAGAATCGCCGAAGAGCAAAGACGAAGTCACGGCATCTTTGAGGCTTCGCCGATACTTATGGGGAGCTTGACCGGAGGTAGAACGAGGTGGTGCAAGGCAAGTCAATTGACCGGGCTGGTACTTTGTGTTCGCAGACGTGATCCTCACTGGATGTAACAAGCAGCAGGTCTCATCTCGCCCAGGACAGTTGGCTCTTTGGACATCGCCAAAATCATTACTGCTCTGCGCACGGCGGTATCTACCAGTCATGAGAGACAGGCGGAGAACCCAAGCTGCACGGCGTTGGGGCGTCTCCATGCCGCAGTGCTTTGTACAGGGCGTGGTTGCAGCTCTGTCGGATGCTGCCCTCCGTTTACGAAGCAGACAGGACAACGGCGCCACCAGTGCCCTCTCTCAACAGTGGCACTATCTACACAGTCTGATAATTGACGAGGTTTGTAAGAATGGAGCGCCGTGCATACGATTGGCTTCTTGGGCGTCCAATTGCAGCGTCTCTCCAGTTCCAAGGCTGCCGGCGTGGCGTTGCAGGTTGCTGCTAGAGGCACAAGAAGAGCGAGGCCGAGGATGCATCCATCTGGTACCGATGCTGTACCAATTGGAAGCCCAACCTACTCGTCTTGGGCCTGAATGCTGCTCCTCGATCCAGGACAGGTTTCGAGTACCTGCAGGTCCATATCCATATCAGCGCGCGCCGGTATTCCATCCACTACACTGCCCTGCCTGTGCCGTACCGGGCTTCATGAGGCAGCCAAGTACCGGAACCTCAACGCAATTCGCCGTGATGCTCCGAATTGGCCAATCGCGGTGATGCTCGATCCAGCCAGGTACGTGTGTTTACATGTACGCTCACCAGCAGCGTGTCAGTCTCGACAATGCGTCCGGAGCTGCATCAGCATGCACTGAAGACGCACTTGAAGTGCAAACAACTCACCCGTGCAGATGACATACAGCTGCCACAGCTTCCAACATGCATGCATGCTACGTACATGTACATGCTCGCCGGCTGCAGACCACTGGCCACGGCGTCGTTTGTCTCGCCTGTCGCCCACGACCGCCCAGCGTTTATACATCTGCGAGAAGTGCTCCTCGGTTGCAGCTTGGCGTCAGACATACTCGGGCTACAAGTACAGGATTGGATGTAGGTACCTAGTAGTAGGTGATAGAATCCACCATGAAAGTCACAACAAGTCGTCCCGAGTCATTCCCCCTTCTGGGCAGGTCTTGCGCTAAAACCATCACAGAAACTCTCGGAGTCGGCCAAATCGAAGCGAGCAACCACTAGCAGGCAAGCAAGCAGAAAGTGCGGCGTCTTCCAAGGTTGGGCTTGGGATTCCCCTGAGCCCAGCAGAACCCTGGGTGAATCCGACTCTGGAGGAGTACCGATATGAGTGGCAAGGTCGGACAGCCGTACGGAGTACAAGTGCTCCGATTTCTGGGCGAGTGAGTTGCTGCTGGTTGACTTTGTACGACATCATCTGTCAATTCCGACTGCCAGGAGTCAAGCAGCGGAGGATCCTCCATCAGCGTTGTAGGGAATTGGCTTGTTGAACCTCGTCCCAGCATGACAAGGTAATAAGGAAGCCTGGACACTCGAACCGAGCTACTCCCATCGCGCATGAGCCGCCATATCCAGAACGAGGCGTCCGCCAAAAGCCCTTTCGACTTCTGTCCGCCGCTTATCCGCCTCCAGCCGCCTCGGTCACTACTAGACGCCTGTCCCTGGCCACTAACGACGGGGCGGTTCAGGGCCCAGGGCAGTGCCTCAGCAGCTCCCAACCGCTCAGTTCCCAGATTCTGTTCCTCGTATCTACTGTACCTGCTCTCCGTTGATCGAACTTGTGTCCTCCGCCACTTGCCTAAACAAGACTCCAGAAAATCTACGGAGTAACGCCGCTCTGAATGTTTCATCATCTCCTCAGAACTCTACCTCTCGAGAAGCTTTAAGGCTGGCCTCCCTCATCCACTGCCAACTCTTCGACTCTCTTCCCTCTCTCTGCCGGTATAAATAAAGACCTGTATTTCTACCTGTTCGAAGGAGATTTGAGATTCCTGCACCTCACGAGCTTCTGGGTTTTCCTAATTGTTGCATAACCGCTTGTCTTACTTCTCCGGATTCCGTCCTGACATTCTTCCCTTACTTTGGCTTCTCTTCCGAGGAGCCAACGGCTTGGGACGTCTTGCGCACAGCGGTCCCCCGGAGCGAAAGGCATCTGAGCGTCAGTCATTGTGTACGGAAAATTTGCCTGGCTTGTACCATCTTTCATTTCCTTTTGAAAACTTGAACCATTGCAACAAGAGGTACGTTCTGCCAGCCGGTGCGTGTTTCCATGCCATTTTGTTGTTCCGCTGGTCGATTTATTTCCGATTCTTTCGGTTGCCCACGTCTGTCGATGCTGCTTGTCCCGGATTGCGGGCACAAGACGTCACATCACCAACCTCATCCTCCCACTTATCCCTTATCCTTGTTTCTCTTGCCTCGACGACAATTCCGGCCGAAGCGTGTCAAGGTTCCGGCGACTCTCTGGCCCCCGCCGGCTTCTTTGCTGCTCTCCAGACAACTCGATAGGGGAGGGGGGCCGACATTGGATTCTTGACACTTCGTACAACCAGGACAGTATCATCGGAATGCGGGCGATGAGGAGCACGAGCACGAGCACGAGCACGAGCACGGGCATGGGCACGTACGGCCAGCCAGCCAGCCCAGGAGCGCAAGCAAAAGCTGGCCAGGCAGTTGACATTGGCCGTAGACGCCTCCCTGCCCTTGACACCGGCGCTGAGTGCTGCGTCTAGTGGCTTGTGGCTTTGGCTGTAAGCTTTGGCTACCGGATTGTGGCTCTGGTCCTGACCTCCCGCGCTCTGGCCTTGGCCTCGCCTCGCCTTGCTTCGCTTCGCATCACCCTCACCAGCGCCGAGCCCGAGGCCGAATCAACAGCGGCGTTGCGATGCTGAGTTGGCAGCCGGGCGATGACGACTTGGCCTCCGCGACTCTCTGATCGTCCTGCAGCACGACGAGTGGGAACCGAACGCTGGACGCTGGACTGGACGCACGCCAGACCAGATCCCTGCCCGGCGCGCTGGCCCCAGTCCAGCCCAGGCCATCTGGGCATCCACAGGCTCATCCTTGTCCTGGCTGCAACACCGAGCATCTTGTCTCGTCAACTGTCCAATCCCTTGACCCTATCCCACCCCGCCTCCTCCAACGTCGCCGGCTTGTGCCTGGCCCTAACCTCATCGTCCACAACGACAAGCTGTGCTGACTTTTGCCTGTCTGCTTCATGTCTGCAGCGATATAGCGGACCCCGTCCCGAGCGCATCTAATCCGGCCTGTACGAGTCCTGTTCGTCCCTCGTACCCCGAAGTTCCAATCATGGAGGACATGCGCTTCCGCCCTCAGCAGCCGCCGAGGAGCGAATCGTCCATCAACCCGCTTGTCTCACCTCCTCGCGGCGCCGCTCTTATCCCTCAGCAATCGCCAGCGAATCATGATATGCGCTCCTCCTTGCCTCGCCGCTTCACGACCGATCCAGGGCTTCTGCAGACACTGTCTTCGATGAGCTCCCTGGCGACTCCGTCTCGCGCAGTCGATGCCGACTATAATAACGTGAGTTGCTGGCGTTTTGGGCTAGGAATTCCTTGGTCCATCGCTGTTCGCTGCGTAGACCCAGCTTTGTTTTGTCTCGTTTACGTGCGACAATGGCTGACTCTTCGGCGCAGGCATTACACAAAGTCCAATTGGTAGGTGTCCCCCTTGCCTCCGGAATCGAGGGCTTCCAAGCGCGACAGCTTTCCGTACACGGCCGCTACCATCGGGTTTGGGCGCGGTGAAAAGCTTGACAGGAATCGGGGAGCGTCGAAAATCGCAATCTCGGCTGACTCTGATCTCTGCTTTTTAGATAGAGAAGAAGAAACAAGAATATGAGAGGATCCGAGAACAGAGGCGCCGATTCGAAGTCGAGATGCAGAAACTAGACCAGCAACAGCGACGGGAGGCTCTCGAACTGGCGCAGATGGAAGAAGAGGTGAACAGATTCGCCGGGCACCAATCCGAACCAACCACGCCTCCCGAGTATCGAAACGCCAATACCAACAATGGCTTTCCTGGCATCTTCTCGCGGCCAAACCGCTACTCGACCTCGAGCCTGACCTCGCCCCCAGACTCGTCCAACCGACCATCTCGCTCTGGATCGCTTCTGACCTCTCCTGCTGGCATGGGTGTGTTCCAGCAGCGATTCGGATTCGACGACAACCAGATGCCATCACGATCCGTTCCTACCACGCGCCGTAACAGTGACGACGATGACAAGGAAGAGGCTGTTCGCCAAGACCCAAGCAGCCACAGGTCGACCAACTCGTAAGTAGATAGACGAGAAGTTTTGCTTGATACCCCTCCCCTTCAATCACTGCAAACTTCGATAAGCGCGTAACTCCTTGAGTTCGGGGCAATATGGGTTGAAGGCTGGTGCACCTGGGACTCCTGCACGAGCTGCCTTGCTGGAGACGGCGTGCAGGCACGGGGCAGATTCATCAGGATATGCTGCTGCTGCTAAGCATCGGGAGAGTATGCCCGTGGTGCAGCTCCAGCACCGCCGCAACACTGCTTGCGCGCACGCCTCTCACGGCCCGCTTCCAAACTTGCACCAGCTTTGCCTGCCTATCGACTTGCCTTGAGCCGAAGATCTCCTCACATATACTAACCACTCCACGATAACAGAAGAACAAACAGATATTCCATGCCCGTCACCCGGTCAAGGAACGGACTTTACGACCTGAATCTTGATCAGACCAACACTGCACGCTTTTTATTCGGCGAAGACGAAACCAATAACCTCTCTGGAGGACACCCACCTGACGACAGCTTCCCCACGCTCGTTCGTCGTGACGATCAGATTGTAAGTCTTGGCTCGCCTTTCGTCTTCTCATTCCGCCCTTCATTCCCCGCGCCTTGGACACGAAGCCAGAGCTGCCTCTCAGCTTGCATGCCCCCATCCCCTGTGTGTTGACTTGAAGTCGATCTTGGGAGGTTCGCTGTGATTGGGCAACAGCCGCTTGGCAGCTGGCAGCTGGCAGTGCTCACCTTTGCCTCGCTTCACCTAGCTAGCACAGACTGGCGTTTGCAGTTCTCCTCTCCTTCAGTTTCCTTTCATCTTCCCTCTCTTCTTTCTCTTCCCTTTTGCCTTTTCCCTCTTCCTTTTCTCTTCCCTACCTCACGCCCTCGTTTGCATCCTACATCCACCCTCAGCTCACCTGACCTACACACGTAATATCCGCCTGGCTCTCCTTGCCGGTGATTCCTCAACCTTGCTAAACCTACTATTTCTCTCTTAGCTGTCGGCGTCTTCAGCAGCTCTTGACCTTGCTCTGTCACCTTCGCCTAATCCTGAGGCGCGGGCGTCACACAACTGGAGAACCAGCGTGAATCGGCATCGTACGCAGCATAGCATGTCGGCCATCAACGGGCTCTCCACCATCCAGACTGGCGACGGCGGCAATGTAGGAGCACGCAATGCCTCTCTCCGCCATCCTCATGATCATGCGAACGAGGTGTCCGGTGCTCCTCAGGCGATTCATGTGCCGCCCAAACTCCAGAGTTCCTATTCTGCCAACGACATCCCCACGGTCAAAAACCCTGGAGGTACCTCAATGATGAGCCCCATTGCCAATAACCATGCCCAGCAGCACTTCCATAACCACAATGCAAGCATCGGCCGCATCCCTGCTGGTGTCATGCCGGTGAGGCATGCTCGCGAGCTCTCCAACGACAATGGCATCAACGCCAGTCGGGAGCAGGCCGGTGTCTATCCGTCCATCAACTCGGCCCTCCAAGCAAGCGCTGCTCCCTTTGGGCCAACCATGACAACCGCGGCCCCCCTCGCAACGCCGCACACGGCTGCGCCCATGACTTCTCCAGGCAGTTCAGCGTCGGCTTCAAGCTCTCATGTCGCCGGCTTCTACCGATACACACCTTCGAGCGCTACCTCTTCGTCGTCGTATGGAGGTAATTCGCTCTCCGCCGGGATGCAGCAGCTGAACATCAACGGCGCTGGTGGCGGAAACGGCTACTCTCCCCAGGGTTACTCTCCATATGGCAATGTGCCCTATTCTCCCCCGGGCGGCCAGCACCGCGATAGCCAGGCTCGGGTTATCCAACATCGCCGACAACTGGACAGCGAAGGTGAGTGCACGAGTACTAAGGGCTCCATCGCCCCTTCTTGTCGTGCTCATCATACTAACTCCTTCTTTGTAGCCATGTCTCGATACCAAAACATGCCGTTGAACTCTTTCCAAGGCCAGATTTACGAGCTGTGCAAAGACCAGCATGGCTGCCGCTATCTCCAGAAGAAGCTGGAGGAACGCGATGCGAAACAAGTTACTATGATTTGGCTCGAGACCAATCAGCATGTCATCGAGCTCATGACGGATCCGTTTGGTAATTATTTGTGCCAAAAGCTCCTCGAGCTCTGCAATGACGACGAAAGAACTATCTTGATCCAGAACGCGTCTCAAGACATGGTGCGCATCGCGCTCAACCAGCACGGCACAAGAGCCCTCCAGAAGATGATTGAGTCAGTCAGCACGCCTCAGCAAGTCCACCTCATCATTGAGGCCCTTCGCTACCGAGTTGTTCAGCTCATCCAGGATCTCAACGGCAACCACGTCATCCAAAAGTGCCTCAACAAGCTTACTGCTTCTGACGCGCAGTTCATCTTTGATGCGGTCGGCGAGAAGTGTGTCGAGGTCGGCACTCACAGACACGGCTGCTGTGTGCTGCAGCGCTGCATCGATCACGCCACTGGCGATCAGAAGCTCTGGCTGATCCAGTGCATCACCAAGGACGCTCGCATCCTCGTGCAGGACCCCTTTGGCAACTACGTCGTCCAGTACATCATTGACCTCCACGAGCCCACCTTCACCGAGCCCATTGTCGCCTCGTTCGAGGGCTGCATCAGCATGCTGTCTCGCCACAAGTTCAGCTCCAACGTGATTGAAAAGTGCCTACGCTGCGCTCAGCCTCCTTCCAAGGACATGATCGTCTCGGAGATTCTCGGAGACATTGAGGGATGCCTGCAAGACTCGTTTGCAAACTACGTTGTCCAGACGGCCCTAGACTTCTCGACTCCCCAGCTCAAGCACCGCCTTGTGGAGGCTATTCGCCCCGTCCTTCCCAAGATTCGCACAACACCCTATGGACGCCGTATCCAGGCCAAGATTGCGGCCTATGACAACCGCGGAAGTGCTGCGTCGAGCGGACAGGCCACGCCAGCCGACAATACGCAGGGACAGATTCCACTGCGGCCGAGCCACAGCCGTGGGCTCTCCGGCACTCCAGTGCTCCCTCCGGCGCTCCCGACGAGCGTCGGCACGGCCAATGGGGTAGCTCATGGTGCCGGAGGCCAAGGCTTGCGCCAGCAAGCACCGCCTCCTTTCTCCGGCAACACCACGATGTCGATGCCGCCTTCTTCTGGAGCATCTGGCCCCGGTGGCCTCATTCAAGCTGCCCAGTACAACAACCCGATGGACGACGGTGAAACACGCTGGAGACCTCCTTATTAA
Organism: Trichoderma sp. PF4103; assembly: GCA_023628735.1. Taxonomy (NCBI): domain Eukaryota; kingdom Fungi; phylum Ascomycota; class Sordariomycetes; order Hypocreales; family Hypocreaceae; genus Trichoderma; species Trichoderma sp. PF4103. The sequence continues at coordinate 12,170 of JAMAKC010000093.1, read as the reverse complement.
TCTTTCCACACCTCACCTGTTTGCTTGTATTATGACCGTTTGGCGCCTGCGCTCTTGTACCCCTATTCCTTCCTTTCCTCAATTTCGGTCCTTCTTCTCAAAGCCATTCGATGGAATACGACTTCATGCGGCACGGCGATGATGGTTACACTATTCCCATTTCATTTCACTTCTTCCTAGAGGTCAAGCGCGGTATCGTCACCAGATTCTGCCTGCTCGGGGTCTGAGCCACAGCATTGGCGAGAGATTGCGCTTTATGTATGATGCGAAGAAGAAGAAAAATAAAGCCAAAAAAAAAAAAAAAAGAGAGAGAGAAGGGAACATGCGTCGCGATGGGTCTCAGAGTTCTTTACACCTGGTGCTCGAAGCCGTCGAGAGCTCAGAGCCAATCTAGGCGAGCTTCTAGCTCCGGCCATGGCCTGTATCTATACTTGGATCGTCGCCATCATTACGTTGGTCGGCGTCCAATGTATTCTTCACCCTTCTCTTTCGATCTTCGATTCTTTTCTTGTTTTCTGATGTGCTTCACTTTTTTCTCTATCTTCTCCTTTGGTGCGCAGCTACGGTCAAGGATGGCCCTCTATCATCGCAGTCAAGCCATTTGGGCCAAAGATCTTGGGATCACGAAGGCCATACTTGGAATTTTCGCCAGGTCTACAAGGCAACCTGTACTTTGCCAACCTGTTGGACGAGGGCAGTAATGCAACGTAAGGTTCCTGGGGGCCGCAGATGGAGAATCACAGAAGCCAGGGCAGAATGGTTGGGGTTTCTGGGCGAAAATCGAGTGGCAATGTTGCGAATGGGTAGAACTGGGTAGCTGGATATTTTCCTGTTTCCTCTGAACTCCGCCTTTTTACTTCTTCTGCAATTTCTTTTCCTTTTCTCGTTTTAAAACAGCTAGGGTTGGGTGCTGTAAGATGTTGAGCGAGGGGGGCGCACCACCATCTGGAACTTTGGGAGAGCCATGGGTTAAGCTCTCTCGGATAAGGTACAGCAGCTTTCTTCTAGTCTGGACGGTCTGTGATTTTCTGGGCTTCTGTTTGCCCCGGCAGGGAGAGAGGTCTACGAGCATAGGGGAAGGGGTTCAAGCTTTCTGAACTTGTACTTAGATAAGACTTCTTCTGCTCTTTTCTTCTCACTCTAGTAAATCGATGCTTGAGTTGGGCCTCAATTTGATGGTCTCTATTTTAGTCAATCCTGATCTCTATGCAACGTGATTGCGGGACATGTGAATGGCCTTTGTGACAAAGTCCGAAGGGACATGGCTTTAGGGAGTTTACGAGTGGCTGAAGGGAGCGCAGTCACAGAGTACAGAAACATGTAAAGAGTTCACAATCGCAATTGCTTTCTACATAAGAGAAAAAGGAAAAAAATAAGATGATATTATCATCATCGCAAGTCCGATGTGTATCATCGGGAAAGTGTTCATGCCATTTCCATTTTGTGTAAAAGAGAAGACTACCAAAGAAGTATCCCCTTGGCCCAATTTTCAACTCCCCCTAGCTTTCCGTCCGTTATTGTTTTTCCGTTCTTCATGTTTGATCGTGCTGACTTCTTTTCTCTCCACATGCAATGACAATCCCAGATATTAAGAGGAATAGCATGCTGCAGAGTGACGAAAAAGAAGAAAGTGAAGAAGAAGAAGAAGAAGGAATAAAGATCCCATTCCCCCACGGAAGCAATCCCAGGAGGATCCGCCCAACGCCGCCGCGCAGCGCCTCCGCACCCCAGCGGAAAAGCGCTTACCTGTAGCGCCACAGGGACAGGGTGTTGTGTCTCTTCCAGGTCTTCCTGCGGCCGGCGGTGGTCTTGTTGTAGCGGTGGCCCTTGTTCATGCCGCGGGAGCGCTTGCCGGTGGAGGTGAGGCCGCGGGACTCGCGGTGCTTGTGGACGGGGTTGACGATCCAGTTGATGCGGGGGTCGATGCGGATGGCCTTGTGGTTGGGGTCGACCAGGATGACCTCGTAGTACTTGTAGGTGGAGTCCTGGTTGATCCAGTACGAGTTGAGGACGCGCAGGTTGGAGCAGCGGCGGCCGACACGCTCCTCGGCGGTGGACTTGAGGGAGCGCTGGTACTTGAGCTGGTTGATACCCTGGTTGGTGGGCTTGCCTGTTGATCGCGATTCACGTCAGTATCTTCCGTACAGCTGAGACGCAGATGCGAAGGGGAGAAACGTACCATAGGTGGCACCCTTAGGGGCAGGGCGCTTGCGGCCACCACGGCGGACACGCACGCGGTAGATAACGTAGCCCTGCTTGGCCTTGTAGCCGAGGCGGCGAGCCTTGTCGGGGCGCGAAGGGCGCGAGGCGCGGTGGATAACGTTCAGTTGACGGTACTATATTGATGCACTCTCAGCATATGTTCAACGAGTGTATAGCAAAGACAAGGGGGGGTTTGAAGGGTAAGGGAGTGTGGAATGTGTTGGCAGCGAGGAGGCAGGGAAAGAAGAGCTCTCGGTCTTTGTTGTTCCCCCTTCTGATCGTCTCTCTTTTTGCGTCGTTTCATCGCCGTTTTGACGGCAACGCAAACAATCGTGCAAAAATTTTCGGTTTCCCGAAAATTCTGCAACACGCAGTCCGTCGTGAAGACGGAGGCCCGACAAGAGGGAAGAGAGTATAGAAGAGAATCCGAAAGACTTTCGAGCTTGTTCTTTCCCGAAACCGCCTCGACACCTCAATCCCAAGTCCCCAGCCCTCCTCCCCCCTCGTCCACAGAGAACGTTTCTTTTGTATGTCTTTTCGTTCCGCGCGGGGAATTGGGTGGCTATTCGGAGTGGTGGTGGCAACGTACTTCCCAGCAGCGCACACGCAGAAGGAAGCGGACCAGGTCGGACTGCTTCTTCTTCTGGAGCTCTTCGACATACTTGAGGGCACCCATTTTGGCTGTTGCGGCGACGACGAGGTCAGAATGTTAGCTTTTCCGCGTGCTCGCTTCCTGCTCAATGGCGAGACAGAAAGAATGATAAGAGAAGAGGACTGGTGGTAGCTTCAGGCAAAGGGAGGGAGAGGACGTACCGGCTTAAGGTCAGATATTTTCCTGCCGAAGGGTTCGTTGAAGGTGGTTGATGAGAGGGATGTCGAAATTTCGGAGGAGGCTGCAAAACCGAAAAGCGACTCGTGAAAATTCCCAAGGGCCTGTTTGTGGGTTAAGCGATGCGCTAGACCTGTTGTGGCGCTAGCGGGATAGGACTTGCCCCTCAGAGCCCTCGTGTGCGATTTCGACAGAGGGAAAGACGGTGGTGGGGATCTGCTGAGTCATCAAGGTGAACATTTGAACTCACCGCCGACGACCCGCAAGGTGAAAGGTGAGAGCTGAAAGCCACCTGAGGCAAAGCTGAGGGCTTGCTGTTTTCTTGAGCTACAGGCAAATACGTGGTACAGGCAAACTTGGGGTACATTGAGCTTGATATCAAACTAGATCATTGCAGAAGCTTGGTGATTCCCGCGAAAGCCCGGACAGTCTCTCGTGCTGTCGAGCCCCAAGTGTCCTCGGCTGCTGACATGCCACCTTCCAGCCATCTCCAAGCGGCCCGCTCAACCTCACTGCCAGAACGTGCCGTTGCACGTGAAAGATTTGAATACTCGCCAGCGATGACGGCGCTGTTGAGCATCTGAATAGCAACTTCCATTGCTTTCTTGTCGACCTTTGCCAAATCCTCTGCATCTCGAGCCCACTGCTGGCCTTCTGTTGGCTTCCTGATGTTGATGGAGCTTTTGTTGATGGTGTCGTACTCGTCCATCAACTCTTGCAAGTGCTTTATACATCCCTGTACGCTCTCATATACCACACAGCGATTATCAACTCCTTGGTTGGCCCCAAGGCCGCCACCATCTTTGAGAATGGCGTCAATCTTGGAACTGAACAGGCTGCGTCTGCTAGCTCCCTTGTGTGACCTGCAAGAAGATCAAATCATTAGCACACAACAACAACACCAACATATGAAGAGACAAGAATCACCCAGTGCCATCCTCCAACATCTGAAGAAGCTCGTCGGCCTGTCTCCTGGTCTCTTCATTGGCTGAAGTAGCGGACGGCTTTTCCTGCTTCTTTCCTCTAGTAGTCGAGCCACTACTTGAAATCAGTCGTCAGAATCAGTACGATTAGCACACATCAGATCAACACTTTGTCTCACTTGACGCCTGTCCCCCTTTTCTTCGCAGTCCCCTTATCACCACTTTTCGGCGACTCTTCCTGGGCAGCTTTTGTTTTCTTCTTGGCCGTCCGAGCCGTCTTGTTCGCAGGCTTGGTCACATGCTCAGTACCTTCTTCCTCTAGGCAACAGATGTCAGCTGTCTTTGTGAAGGCATTCAAACGCACAGCATCGGATACCATGCTAGATCCTCTACTTACCCTCCTCTGACGTCTTTCTCTTGCGGGTTCTCGCTGGCATATCGACACCAACACTAGATCATACGATAAGGGACAAACGAAAGATGCCGTTCAATGTGCGTTAAACAAAGAGGCCGCAGAATAATGAAACAGCACATCATAAAAAAGAGGAAGAAGGAAGAAAGATCAAAATGCAGCGTGAGAAATTTTGAAATCCGCGAAAGTCATCGAGGGAGGTCGCCCGCGTCGTGCCTTCCTCCATTCGAGGACTTGCCCAGCAGAGGGCAGCATGACGGCGTAAGGTACCCTGTACCGTCCACGCACGAGAAAGGTGCCTCCCAAGTACCACGACAGAATCGACTACGGCATCGAGACAAATGAGCGACGACCTTGCTTGTTGCTAGAGAGAAACACATTGTGCCATGGGAAAGCTCGACATCATGACTGATGATAAATTCTCTGCTCACGTTGAGCGGTTTCTCAGTGGTGTTTGAAGCACTTCTGCCGCCAGGCGGTCAAAGAAGGGATTTGGGGCGTCTGCGGCAACACATATCCAGTCCTCACGTCACGTCATTACGCTGTCAGCCGTGGTTTCATGAGCAGAACAACAAGTCTTCTGATGGGACATTTCCACAGGTAGAACCAAACAGCAATGCATTCTAATTGCTGTACCTTAGTATAAAAAAACTAATGACATCACAAGTATAGCGCCGTTCGTCGAGCACGACAAAAAGAACAGGCATCGAGAAAGAAACGAGATCAATCATCAAGATATTTTTTCTTGTCGTACATGCCATTAGCCAGAGGTATACACCCCGAATTCTTTTTTTGAATGGTGTATTAATTACAGGCATGCATACGTAAAGACTCAAATCTCTGTCTATAACTCTCAGCCAAAGCGGAAGCGAAAGCAAAACCATACCCATTTCTCCATGTCTTTCAATCTCGCATGTCCAGTAACCAACCCTGTTATCCGTACCAGAGTCAAAGAGGGTCAATATGTGTGTATATGTAGTATATAACAAAAAAGGATGTTCAAAGAGGTAACGACAGTCACGGGAGGAGCCTCGCAGGTGGTGCTCCTCAACTCAATACCAACTTGGTTCCGCCCGTATGTATACACATTGAGTGCCGCCGTTGCCGGAGTAGAAAAGAAGAAGAAATTGATGAATATGCCGCGCGTGTTGCAAAAAGAAATGTTTTGTCTTCTTTTGTTCTTTCATTATCGTTCAATATCCTTTAGAAGTGTAGAAATCGGCGCGCCTCCTAGGAAGGAGTAAACCAAAAAACGGAAACGAGTGTTGTAGTCTAAGCATGCGATGATTCGTGGAAATTTGGCCGTCCTAGATTCAATGAGTGTTGAGAGAGAGACCCTGGAAAGAAGCCGTCCAGTCGTTGTGAGGAGACATGGCAGTTACGCCTTGAGAGTGAGGCCCAGGAGACGGCATAGTTTGGGAGGTCGGAAATCGTTGGCGGATCGATTGCAGATCGCCCGACTGGGGGAATCCAGTGCCGGCAAAGGGATCAACGCCCTGGTTGATGCCCAAGGTATATCCGCCATTCATCCGGGCATTTCCAAAGGCACCGGCAGTTCCATACGCGTAGTTGGAGGGGGGAAATCCGGCAGCTGGAGGCCCCGGTCGATCCGCAGCCATCGGGGGCTGGGTATAGCCGGCTCGCATTCCTCGCACCTGCTGGGCGGCACCGGCAAAGGCCTGCGACTGCTGCTCTTGCTGCGAAGTCTGGTTCTGGCGGCGTTCATTGGCGTTGGCACCACGACCAACTCCAACGGCGCCCGGCCCAACCCCGCTGGGTGCCTGGATCCCCAGAGTAGGGCTCGCGAAGGAAGCCGGATTGATAGCAGACATCCAGATGCGCGTTTTGTAGATCTTGAAAAGGTCGGTGACGAGTGAGTTAAAGTTGATGTAGGAGTCGGCGAAGTAGTAAAAGGTCAACTTTTTCCAGTCCCTAACGACTCAGTCAGCTTACATGCCCGTCCAATTACTCCGCAGGGCACAAGGGCAAACTTACATCTGGAACTCGGCGTCGAGAATCTCCATGTTAAGGCCATGCTCCTTGACCTTTTGCATACACACTCGCTTCGCTTTGGCCTCCTGGCCTTCTTTATCCCTGAGAGAGTGGATCTCGTGATTTTGAGCGAGTCGCTTGATGAGCTTTGGTCGGAGCTCGCCAGCGCTCGGCTCCTGCATGTGGTGTTGACTTGGTGGTCCCATTCCGCCGATCGCGCTACCTTGGAGGCCGTTGGAAGAAGCCAGGAGACCGGCCCCCGAGCCTTCTTGGGCAGCCGCGGCGTTTTGAGAATACATCATCAGCCACTTGTATTGCTCCTCTGCATAATGCTCCTTGAGCTCCTTGGCCGTCTGCCAGTCGACGTTGTCGCGTGCAACAGTGCCCAAGTCGGTGCCCCGGTCGGCCTCTACAATGACCAAGTCGCCAGGCTTGACGGTGAGCCCGGTTCCCTCTTGGATATAGAAGACATCTGCCCTGGCGCACTTGAAAAGAACAACGTGCAAAAGCTGATTGTGTCTCGGCTGGCCCACGCTGTACACGTTGCGATGGGGGGACGGCGGCCGATTGGCGAACTGGTTGTGCATACCGTACTGGGACATGTAAGGATTGCCGAATGCAGATGGAATAGAGCCCGCCATGCTGCCACCTCCGGGGAAGAAGTTGGCTGTAAGGGATCTGTCAGTGACGGCGCGATGCCATTCAGTTGCTGCGGCCTGGAACCTACCGTTGTTTGCACCTCCAAAGGCGGCGTTATCCGAGTAACTCATTGAATAGCCTTGATTGAGCTGATTGTCAGGGTTGGGAGCCTCCAACGTGGCGACAGAGTCGGCGATGGAGCTGATGGAGCCCTGTCGGGTAGGCATGTTGGCAAACGAGTGTCGCCTGCTCTGAGAAAAGTCATTGGCGAAATAGCTGGGAGAGCTGGACCAAAGAGCCTTCTTCAGGGTGGGCACACCCTTCTGCCCGTCATAGCCCATGGGGTTGCGATATGGGCCCGTCGTGCCAAACTCGCTCATTCGCCTCTCGGTCGCCCGTCTGGCTATGGCTTCACCGTCATTTGTCTCGTCGAGCTCGTCGATGGCGTAGTCCTCCTCGGGAACGAACTCTCGAAGAGGGTATCCGTTGCCATGGTAAGATCCAGGAGCACCACGCTGGCGAATTCGGGTGCCATACTGATGCTGCTGTTGCTGCTGATGCTGCTGTTGCTGTTGCTGTTGCTGCCTGAGCATGGCGTTCTCCCGTGCAAGCATCTCGATCGTCTTGGACTCGGCGCTCTGGTGGAAAGAGCCCTGGAGCGACTCTGACGACTCCTCATCATCGTCGTCCTCCACCTCCTTGACCTTCCCGAGCATGGTCCCGTCACTCGCCATCTCACTGAGCATGCTAGGTCGAGAGGGTCGGTGCTGGAGGGTAGGATAGCGGGCTCGGCCGAGGAGCGCGGAAGAGCTCATTCCAGCACCCGGTGACGTTTCGGGATCCAGCTGCCCAGCGGAATACGACTGCGAGCGGTAGGTCTTCGGAGTTGGATGGAGCGGGATGGGGAATGGAATCTGCGAGTTGGTGCCCGGCTCTCGGGTAGCCGAGGTAGTCGGAGTAAGACCAGAATCTGGACCAAAGAAGGAGTTGTTTCCTGCTCCGGGAGGCACCGTCGAGGTAGGAGATGGGAGAACTTCGCTGAGTCTCGCTGGTGGGTCTTTGCGATCGTTGTTCCAGATGCCAGTTCCCCATGGGAAATTTGACCCTGGGCCGCGACCCATGACTGAAGAAGTCGGATGAGATCCCCAAGCTCCCGCCCCCGTCTCGATGGAGGGAGTGCTGGGGTGGGATGTGGTGGGAGACATGGAGTTGCTCGCGAAAGATCCCTTACGAGGTCTGCTGAGGGGTGCCGATGTATCGTTCAGCCAAGAGGCCCGACGGACAGGCTTCACGGGCTGTGCCAGGGATTGGGAGGTTTCGTGGCGATGGTCGCCTTCGTCTTCGGAGCTTGCGAGCGCTTCGGAATCCGGCGTTGATGTCCTGGCATTCACCTTCTCCAGTAACAGGGACTGGTTAGACGGCGCCTGGTTCAACCTCGCCGATGAGCCGTTCTTGACGGCGTTTGAACTCATGGTAGGTCTGGTCGAAAGTCGAATCTAAAGTCGATTTGTGTAATTCGGGCGGGATGCTTTCTTCTTGCGTGCGTGATTCTTCCCCACGTGGTGAAGGATAGAAGATATTGATACAGAGGAGTGATGTTCCAATGCCCAGTCGGTGATGTAGGGCGAAGTATGGTTCGGGGTATCAGGCGGAGTGGTCCAGCACGTGAGGTCTTCTGGGCAGAGGTGCCAGCCGGTAGTGTGTAGTAAATGCGAGAAGGTGGTCGGGAGTTTTTCAAGTTTATAGAACGGATATAACCCTCGAAGAAGAAATTCGAAAAGAAGGAAAAACTGCCAGCTTGTTAGCGCATCAGTCCAGAACACGACAAGCCCAATGCGTGCAGGTATGGCGGGATGTCTCGAACGACGACAGCACCGAATCTCGACGAATGATGTAATTCGAGCAACCGGTCGATGCACAAATAGGAGCGCAATGATGGGATTGTCGGCCTCAGTGAAGGCTCTAATCCGATCGACAAGGCCCTTTGCCGCCGCTTCGAATGCCGCAGGTGCGTGAAGTTGAGGGGGGGAAGAAACGAGAGAGAAGACGTCGGGACTGGTTTGATGCCAGCTGAGGCCCAAGGAGCATCTCACTTACCAGTCACAAAGTCAGGTACGGTCTATGTGGGGAATCAAATGGAAAAAGAAAGCTCTATACGGAGAGAGAGAGAGAGAGGAAATAGATGGCCAGGACGAGAGCGACTGGAAGCGGACGCGACAGGCCGATGAAGGGTTTTTGGTGGCGAATGGCGGAAGATGTGCCGGGTGTCGATGGTGTCGCGGCAGATGGTGGTGGCTCGAGTTGGGTGCGGCAGTGACGAAGTTGGGCGGTCGGTGGAAATTAGAAGACGACTGAAGTAGACGATGGAAGCGGGACAAGAGAGACGATATCCGAGGGTATAACCACTTCTAAGCCGGCGCGTCTAGAGCAGGACCCCGAAAGAGAGAGAAGAGAGAAGAGAGGAGAGAGAAGAAGAAGTAGAAGAAAAGAAGACGGCAGGCGTGAGACGATTTGGGGGATGGGAGCAGGGATTCGGGCTGTAAGGAGAGGGAACCAGACGAGATGTGCTCCGTCCTTGCACGCATCCGCAGCCGCTGGAAATGGGCGAGTGACGGGCAGACGAAGGGGAGACAATGGTGTTGCTAGAGCTGGAGGAGCGCCTTGTGCCAGTCGAGGCCCATGATTCTCCTGCTAGAGGCCCCGGGACTCGCCAATCCAAGCGCAACGAAGGCTTGACAACGCACGACGCCAGCGCAAGAGCCGTACTTTTTTTTTTGGCAGCAGCTTCGGCAAGGCGCTGCAGGCGGGAGCGACGACGAGGTACAGGGACCGGGGGATCGATCGCGGGACTTTGCTCGAACGATGCGGGATCGATGTTGGGGAAAGAATACGATGAAGAGAAAGAGAAGAAGAAGAAGACGAGAAGAGGCGGGCAAGAGACGGAAGAGGAAGAGCGTCGGGGACTGCGGCAAGGTTTGAGATCGAGTCACTTGAGCTTCTTCTGAAGGCGTCGCGGTCTTCGTATGGCAGGTGGGGGGAAAGGTCGAGAGGTTCGCGACGAAGTTGGAAGAATGGCCGGCGCAAGCGTCGACGTTTTCAACCAGTGGAGCGAACGAGCGAGAGGCTCCAGGGCAGGTCAGTGGCGTGGACGCTGTAGCTCGATGGGGGTCCGGAGTACCCCGAGGTACCCTCTGCAGCAGGTCTCGGGGGGAGTGAGGGGCGTCGGAGCAGCACTGGAGCCGCTGCACAGAGGGGGGGCTTTAGCGCTGAGGGGATCCCCTGGCCGCCAGACGCACGGGGCACGCGGCGCTGGAGGAGGTACGAACCGCCAGGTACCGTCGCATTTGCGCTGCACGAGGGGATTGAAGTTGCGGCAGATGCAGGGAGCCAGGAGGCAGAACGAGATTTGACGGGGGTGTGAGCAAGCATGGGGCAGGCTGCAGGTTGAATGATGAATGGAACTGCTGAAATGATGCATTTTACTCGACTTGATTGCGCAAATATGCCCTCTATGAGGGTGAATGCTGCATAAGGTACCTATCTTGGCAAGGCGTCAACGAAAGCAGACAGAGTGAGAGAGAGAGAGAGAGAGCAGACAGGGCGCAAACAACATGAACAGAGGGCAAAAACAGCCCCTATTTCGTGATGTCTGCAAACCACGAGTACGCGGCTGTACACGAGCAAGCTGGCAGGTACTTCGCACACAGGCCGCCAGCCAGGCAGTGGCATCCTCCGGCTCTTCTCAGCTGCTTCGCAGCGACGGATACCACTACCGCAAGCTCGAGGTTTATTCCGCAGGCAAGACGCTCCAGAAGCCCACGAGATACCTCGCCAGGCCGTGTGAAATGCAGCCAGACACCCCGACTAGACGATCCGGATAGGCTGGCCGTCGCTGGGAGGGTGGAGATGGGCTCTTCCAAAAGAGAGGGGGGAGAAAGGGCCATGCAGACTGCGCAGCAAACGTCGTCTCACAATATGGAGAAGCTGGAACGACGGCCCATGATGGCGTCCGCAGGAGGCTTGGAAGGAAGAGACGGCGCCGCAATTATGCTTTTGGCCCATCTGCTGTTTTGCTTCTCTGCATCTCGCTGCGTCTTCTCGCCTTTCTCGCTCTCTTTCCGGCTGTACGTTGACCCTCTTCTGCTCTCCGCTTATTCTTAGGTACATGTATTCTGCTTCTTCTTCTTCTTCTCTCTCTCCGTTCGCCAGATCAAGAGTATGAGGAGAGAAGGGCGCTAACGCCTCCTGGGACGGTACGGAGAGGCAAAGCCAAACATGGAGATGGGAGGCTAACAGGGGCAAAGCGGATGGATGGGTGGTGGGTTCATCACGCATTGGAGGGCTGGCACACAAGAAGACATACACGCTTGCGCCGCAGTCGGATGATGGCGAGAGGCGGTGCCAGCGGGTAAGAAGTCAGAGGGAACAAGAAGACGCAGAAGGCGTGGGAAGCATTAACAGAGGCCGGATGGAAACGTCCTGGTCAGATCAGCCATCAAAAACGTCGCTGAGGAGCCAATTGCAGCTGCTGACGCTCAAGCCAGTGCCCAACGGCTCATGCTTCCTCTTGTTCTCGTCCCCTCGCAGCGATCCGAGCCAAGCTCCAAGTTGTCGAGATGACGATGGAGCCTAGGGCGGTCGATGTGGGTTGGACCAGGTGGCGGCCCGAGGTGGCCGTGGAACCGGGGCCTGCACAAAGGCTCAAGCTGCATTGGATTGGAGGGAAAAGGAGAAATGGAGTATATGGACAAGCTGTCTATAGTGCACCTATATAACCTGACCTTAGGCATATATAGGTAAGCTATAGTATAAAAAAAAAAGCTTACCTATATATACCTAGCTTAGCTTTCTTTTTATACTATAGCTTATTTATATATAAATAGCTTAGTATTTTCTTTATACTAATAATTACTTATATATAAATAGCTTTATATTTTATTACTACTTTAATTATAGCTATAGTTATATATTTAAAGAATTAATTTAAAATTAATTCTCTTTTAACTTTTTATATAATATATATAAGATTTAATACTATAATATACTTAAAGAAATTATTAAAACACTAAGACTAAATTAAGTAATAAATAATAAGTTAAGTATAAATAATATAAGCTTATTAATATTAAAGAATAATTTATATTTAATTAAAAGTAATACTTAAGAAGATTTA
>JAMAKC010000092.1:0-47026 GCA_023628735.1 Trichoderma sp. PF4103 | reverse complement strand
TTAACTTTTACCTTTTTAATATAATTTTTAATATTTATTAAATAATATTACTTTTATTTTTTAAAAGTATTAATATTTTTAAAAATAGTATAATATAAGTATATAGTATAAAAATAAGCATATATTTATAAAATAGTTAAGTTTAATAAGAATTAATAAATAAATAATATAGTAATATTATAGAATTAATTTTAATTTAATTCCTTTTAAAAAGTGCTTATATATAACTAATAGTGTAGTTAGTAAAGTAATAGAATAATAACCTAGATAATATTTAGATTATTATCTTTTAGTATAAAAAGTTAAGCTAGATAATATCTATATCTAGGTTATAAGGGTAGGCTATGTCTAGCTTGTCTATATACTCCTGGTTGTCAGCTCTCCTGGTCGCAGCGACTTGTCGCGATTCGGCCATCCCACGTGCCCGGCGCGAAAGAAAGATTGCGCTTGGGATCAAAGGTGCTAGTCATGATCCCAGTACCTTGCCGGGGGGGGAAGAGGAGTGTGCCGCCTACTAGACACGAGGTTGCTCGTAACATGACTTGCCTTGCACGCAGCACCTCGTGCGTTGCTACTCTCTCTCGCTTTCTGTCTCTCTCTCTCTCTCTCTCTCTCTCGTGTCCGGGTGTTCAGTCGCATGCGGGCCCAAGTTCCTGCGGCCTCACGAAAGTCTTGCCCAACCCAACTTTCGCTTTTATACATCATCTCCTGCATCCGTGGCTTTTGTCTCGATCCTGCAGCATCGCTCCCGTAGTCAAATCAAGTTGACGACCTCTGCCATCTCACAACCTCACATTGCATCCCGCTTCCCCCCCGCCCGTTTCCTTCATACATTCTGGCGAGTGGTCTACCGATACTGGGACGGGATACTACTCGTAGCCCTCGCTTATAATACTTGGTCAGGGTTTGAGCGTCCTTGTGGCTGGAAACTGTGTGACGGCAACCCTTGCCTGTGGTTGTAAGAATTATTGGTTGAGCAGCAAATTCGCGCCAACCGCATCTTGCAGAAACTTCATCTGATGCTCGGAGCATTCGTAAGCTTTATATGAGAGTATCATAGTCTTTCAGCCATCGAAAACCTGTTGCGTCTGGGTCTTTTCTCTACGTGATTATGGTGTCTCTCCGTGTCGACCATCCCGGCACTTACAAGGCAAGACAAAGCTCGTATCTCAACAAGTCAAGAAAAGCTCGTTCCAATATACGCAGACTTTACGAAAGTAAACTACCGTAATGCCGTCCAACACCTTGCTCGCTTCCAGTGTCGCATCGTGACAAGAGGCTTGCAGGCTTAACCGATGGCGCAGAGGGGGAGAGGGCGCGAACCGCACCAAAACAAGGCACACACCAGCCCTTCGCCTACACATCCACATACACTTGTCACAACCCGGCTGCGTGTACTTACATGGGGAAGTGGAGTGACGTGAGAAAACGATCTTGCTGCCTCCCGTCTGGAGGTTGAAACGGCCGCCACGATTTGCGTCCTCGCTCCATGCATCATTCCTATTGGTAACGCCCGGGTGGCTAAGGCAGCCTAGGCCTCTCCTCCTGCGGCCCCAGAGGAGGACTGTGTGCGCAACCAGACGGCCGGGAAGGCTTATAGGCGGTAGATCCGATGGCGTCGACGTATGAAGCACGGACTGGAGTGAACGTATTGGACGAGGTGCTGGTGGTTGCAAGCCATGAGGGGCGAGATATACGAAGTAACAGCTGGAATAGTTCTGCTTGCGGTATGTGGGGATGGCTTGAACTGCTACCAGGTAATCGGACGATATCCGAGACCCAGGTTGTCTATGATTATCAGCATTGCAGATACGTGTATTATGTTGATAGCCAGCTGTCCTTGACCATCTGTATGTGTGTGGATGTAAGACCTGGCCTGACGTTGTTTCGACCAGACGCTGGGGCTGACGGAAGCTAGATGGTCGATCATGAGAGCCAATTCCCAGTCCTTCATTGTCCTGTATCTGTACTTTACTTGACTCAATGGTTGCCCAGCAAGCTATCATGATCTGGTATTCTGGGGTTCGGATAGGATGATCAGTGATAAAGATGTTGATAACGTGGTCTTTTGATGGCTCTGTAAGCCTACAGGGTTTGGGTTTGAACTAGGTATCTCGCCCAAGCGATCGTTCTTTATGCGCAGCAGGTAGCACTTTGTGAGCTGAAGAGTATTGTCCGTATGGGGATGGAGTTTCCCTGAGCAATCATGAGGCTGTAGGGTAGCCTGATGACACTTTGCGGCCGCAACATGCCCAACATCTCGTCCAGATTGGGCTCATCCACGGTTGATACTTTTCCAAGCGGGCAAGAGGAGATCAGCTTTTGCCTCCGCTACTGACATCTTTCGTATACTTACTAGGCATCAGCCTCAGATTCTCCGCATGTGGAATGTGTGGCAGGGCTGATATAAGCCGGTCCAGGTAAGAGCGTAAGCTGGTGCCAACATGAAGATCGTATGGCCATATGGGGTTCAAATCAGCAAGAGGATGCCATTGCTTTGTCGTCACCTCAACGACAACACTCTCTTGAGCGACAAATGGCTGCAAGATGGCAAGTTACGCCTCACGCTCTTCTCCACAAACGTCATTCGCTGTGAACATGGTAGACGCTTTCAATCTCACTCATGATGATCTACGATTCGCGAGGACACTAGACTCATTGGCTTATACTATATCTATCTCACCCCGGGTATGTTATTCATCGTTCTGTTCGAGTAGAGATCATCCAAGGCCCCTGACATGAACAAGCTTCATACCCGCCATAATCGGTCACCACTGCGAGAAAGGATTCCTATGCCACAAGCATTGCTAAGGCAGTGTCTTCAGCCTCCATGGAGAATCTACCTGTACAGGGTCAAATTGAGCCCCCACGCACTATGATGGAGTGGTGTGGAAGGCTACGAATGAACTGCTGCAAATGATATCCGTCATCTATCACATCGAAGCAAGTGAAAAGTGACAGATTGCCTTCCTGCAGGAATAAATTACGGAAGATATTCATCTGTGCCCGTCTCTGCACACTCTCGGTCCAGTATCGGCCGCAGCCGCACTGCTCTGTTCATCTGACGGCAATCTCACCCGCCAACCTAGATCGCCGCTGCAACAGAGACGGTGACGGCACCGACATCTGTGCTGTGCCGCCTCTTGAATGCTTCCCTGCCCATAAGAGGGATCGGATCGTGATTGCCGGGAGCATGGGCTGTCAAGAGTGATTACATCCTGTAGGGCATGCCACCTCACCAACATGGGGGACATGATCCATCATACCCAAGAGGTTCCGCTGTACACTCTCTTGTCGAATCTGAGCCCTGATATTACTAGATACAGACTACCGAAATGGTCATGATTGGCGTCGCTGCACGTATCCATTATCGTTTTTGAACAGGTACTGGCAGACGTGCACTCGTTGGCACGGCACCAAGCAGGGAGAGAACGCGGCTGTGCCCATATCTCTCTTATGCAGGGAGAGAGCATAGTCCAGAGCCATTGGGGCACGGATCTGCTGTAGGGTTTCGGTCACACACATGCAGATACAAAGATGTCCGCGGAGACCAATCCGCGAGAGCCGAGATGCCCTGGCTGCATGTATGGAGCATCATCTCTTGCTTCGGACAGAGTGGGCATCTCATGTACCTAGGAAGCAAACAATGAGATGCGGACGAGAAGAGTATGAAGACGGAGACCAAGATATTCGGAATGCTTGGCCAGATTCAACTCGTGGCACCAATCAAGAGGGATCTGTGCCTTGCAATCGAGGTCAGTATCGTCCGGACATCGGCGAAAATACATGCTGTCCCTCTTGCAATCCCGGCAACGGGGCGAATGTCATCATGTCGGTCAGTCTCCCCGGGATGTACAGTTCAGCGGCCCTCGTGATAGCCTTGACTACATCATGAGATGGCTCTCTATTTGCACCAACCGAGCATCTCGGGCTCCATTCCGAAGGAGACTGATTGGACACCGTACATGGGGGCGGGGGAAGCAAGGACCTGGGTAGAATTTGTCATTCTTCTTCCCATATGCCATGGTATACCTGCAAGCATGAGTCCTAGTACCGGCTGCACTTGGGCGAGAAGGGTGCTCTGCAAGGACGAGGGCAGGATCCTCTGCGTCATTGACACGGAGTGCTTGTAAATGGCAGCACCACCACGGGGCAGTTGAAGAAGAGCATGACAAGCACCAACAGGTGCTCGGACACGTCAGGTACAAGCCCTGAGAGCGCATATCGCCCCCAAATATCGGCGGTAGCCAGCGAAGGGGGGGCAAAGCTGTCGGCCGCCGCTCGTCGGCCGGTCGAAGAAGCAGAGGTAAAGCGTGCCCAGCACGACCATCAACTGCGCATCTTGCGGACTTCGAATGGCTTAACACCGATGCAAATAGGGCTGTCGCTGTCCCCGGCTTCAACCTCATGATCTTACCATGCTCGAGCCTTGGCATCGCCGACTTCTGAGTGGGAATCGCGGGAGAAAAGACGTACGATTGCCCAGGGTCCGCGTGCGAAAGGGAACCTTTGCAGGACGGCACAGGGCATGATCACCGGTACTCGTGCATCTTACCCTGTCAGAATCGTCCACATCAAGATTGTATCGCTACACACGGTTGCCCCTCAAGTGCACTTACCAGGGGGGGCTGCTCCGGTGAGGCGTGGGCACGCGCACGATCTTCCTCGTCGTGATCTGTGGGAAAGCTGGGCCGGGTGACGCTCGTGGCGGGCAGAGAGGCCTGCGCGATCCCTGCCGAGCTGCGGATGACGACCCGGGGGGAGCAGCCGGCTATAGCGCAGGTCGCTCTTCGATGTTGGGACCAGGCCATTGGTATCCGGGCTGGATAGCATGACATTTCCCGCATCTCTGGCGGGGGTCTGTTGATATTGGACTAGCAGGGGTGGATGAAGCCAGATGAATGAATGGGCAAGGGGGGGAAGAGGGGCGTGTTGTTTGGTCCACTTCCGCAGCTGGGGTCCAAGGGGGCGTGTGACAATTCCACACTCTAATTTCTCTGCTCTCCAACTCAGGGACCCTTCAGTTGAAGGGAGGTAAAGTGACGGAGAACTGATGAGAAAGAGATGAAGAGGGCCTCGAGGGTGTTTAGGGCCGAGGCTCAAGGGGAAAAGCGATAGTAGCTCGTACTAGTGCTAGTCATGTCTTGCCCTACGGCGGCAGAGGCCGCGGATGGGTGAGACACGGAACTGTCAAACAAGGCAGCCAGACGAAGGGACTTTGTCTCAGAGCTGCCGGCGTATACGGCTCTTACAGGCGGCGGCTAAGGGGGGAAGAGCGTCAGTTGGGAAATGCTGAGACTGGCTCGAGTCGAGGGGTATCCCGAATCAGGCTCTTGAGTATCCCTCTCTGGAACCTGCAGCCAGACACTAGGCCCGAGGTGGGCTGTTGACAACCCTCTTTGTCGTTTAACACGAGGTCTCTTCTGCCTGTCTCGCCTGCAATAGTTTGAAGAGAGACAGAGGAAGAGGAAGAGAGAGACAAAAACGGATAAACGGTACGATCTTGCATGCCATGAAGAACGTTCTGGCGGTGAAATGAATACGGAATTTGCATGCGTGATTCTCTAGCAATGTGCCAATATATCCAGCCTGCACGCCATTTGATCAAAAAAGAAGCGGTGCGGGTAAATTGTTGCGGTCCGGGGGATTCAGGACATACTCGGCAGGACACGGACAAGGTGATTTTTCGTATACTGATCGACCATGACCATGTGACTATGCTGCTCAATGACAGCATACCATATTTGAGGCTGTCACTATCACATACGGGCAGTGCTTATGGCTTGGCTGCAGCCTAGAATGGCGGGTTAAAGGCGTCAATCTCATGCCTTGCACTCGCAATGATCGATGACGGGATAAGCGAAAAGAAACGGCTCGATCCTTGTTGGCTGGTCATTCGGAACAAAAATCGGTGACGCCAAAGCCAGCTATTCAGGACTCTACTATGCCCTCCCCTGCGAGGATGAACTACTGAAAAGAGATATGAAGCATTCCGTTAAAATCTTACCATGTATATCTCATTAATAGTTGGCAGAGTGGCTTGAGCGGTCGTGGAAGTCGAGTGTAGTTCCTCAGATGGAGAGAGAGATATAGGACGGTCTTTCCCAAGGTGTCATCTTGAGCTATGAATCTTTGAGTATCACGGCTCAGTACCTAAAATTGCCGTCCCTCGAGTAATGACCAAGGGACCTTGCCTGGCGCCGGCAACTTCCGACCCAGCAAGGCTGGGCACGACGCGGCAGTGCTCCAATGGATGACATGCCATGCAAACAAAAACCCCAAAGTCGACGAAAAAGCATCGCTCCCGACGATGCCACGTCAGGCAAAGGCAGGGCGAAGCATGTAGGGCGCTTGACTAGCGGACATGGCGACTCCGACCATGCGCTGGCTGGCCGCCAGACACAGACGATTGAGAGTTGATGTTACATGATGACAAGACCTATCAACTTGTCAATTGGAGCCTCGGCAACAGCGAGCGTATGTTGTGTCACCGGCTTCGGGTGATAAGGAGGACTTCGGGTTGAGGCGAGATCCGGCCGTGGATCGGGGGCGCCGTCTATGCTGCTGTTCTTTGTGCTACGTGGCTTGGGTTGGCCATTCAATAGCCCGCGAAGCCAAAGGCCTTCGGGCATGCGCAGTTGCATGTAAGCCATTCTCATTTGTAAGAGTCGAGAGAGCAAACTTGAAGTGACCAGTGGCTGGTTTCAATTACAGAGTACAGAGGATGATGAAGGAGGCATTGCGCGTCAGTCTTTACTCGTGCCTGAACTGGTTGAATTAGGAGGATTGTTTCACTCCTTAGGAGTCTTCGGAATCATAGTGAGTTGCGAGAAGACGTATGGTGATTAACCAGGGATTTGTTTGGTGGCGATGTAATGAGCTTTAGGAAAAGGAAGACTACTTCCAACGTGCCTCATTGTAGACTCTTGGGTTGACGAACCGGTCGCGGCGCTATGAAATCAATAGAACGGCTATTATGAAGCGACAGACACTGCATCCTCACTCTCATATGACATTATATCGGTCAAATGCCAAGTTGTGACGAATCACCCTGGTGAGGCCAGATGCAACACTTGTCATCAATGTGAACTTCCATATTAGCTACCCAAGCGACAAAGCGTCGCAAAGCAGTGATCTACCGGATACATGGTCCCCCAATTATATCGCTTCAACCAGTCCTTGTCGCAAACCGCGAATGGCCACCATGGCTCCCCAAGCACCGGGATCCGGAGGCAGCTCCTTATTCTCACTCGAAACTCCGACATACGTGGCTCTCCCCAGCCTGGGCTTCATCGTCTTCGTCGCATCCGCACCATCCTGCGCCGCCTTGACGCCGTTGTCAAAGCCCGACTCGCACATGACAGTAGCAAAGGGGATGAGAGTATCCATGACGGTGCGGTCCCCAACCTTGGCAGGCGTATACCTCCTGAGACTGTCGAGAGCTATCGCAAGAGCTGTTCCCCAGAGCAAGACGGGGGTTTGGGATAGCCCAATGTTCTTCTCAACGGCTGCCCGTAGGGAGACGAAGAAGATGCCCAAGATGCCGCCCAGAGTACCGCCCATCTTGCTCTCGACGATGTCCTCGAGCTCCAGCAGAACCTTGACAACGGACCCGGATCTTGCTAATCCCGCGTCAAGGGCCGTGAGCAAAGATGTGGCACCAGTCCTGAGCGTCTCTCCGCAATCTCCATCGCCCATGACGGTATCCCATTTGGTGAGATCTGGCTCAGCCTTGATGAGAGCTTCACAGGCATTCCTCAGCATCTTCTCCAAGAGCACAGGATCAACATTCAGATCCCTGGACTCATCAACAGTCTTGATCTCTTCCTCCGGAGGCTGGACAATCTGCTGCTGCCGCGTCCTCCGCCGGGCCTGAGACCCAGTCATAGACTCCCAGCACGTTGTCGTCCTGGCGTCAAAGAAAGACTTGATCTCTTCGACCGAATAGCTGCAGTTCTTCGCGGCGGCAGTCACGTTGATGACGGAGACGGAGAAGGCGGGAGCATTGAGTGACGTCTCGATGAAGCCGGCGCATACCCGCACCGGCTCAATCTTCCAGTCTCTCTCCATCTGCTCCAATATCTCGTCCACCAGAGCGCCCATCTCAAGGTACGATATGCCGCCGTAGTTGCTGAGGAGCAGTATGGTCTCGTCGCCAGGGGCGAAACGAACAAAGCCGCGTTCGGGATCCCGTTCGTCAAGACAGTACTGTAGAATCTGGGAGACGAGTTCGGACGCAGAAGGCGGAGGGCATAGTTTCTTGTATCCAGGTTCGTTGTGAGGGCCTGTGCCAAGCTCGACCTCGTCCTCTTGAAGCATGCCATGTTCAGCGCGTCCCGGAACATGACAGTGATCCAACGTTGCCGCAATGGACACAATCTGCTGTGAGAACGCGACGCCAAGGTCATAAACTTGGTCCAGCGAGCCTCCAGCGCCAGCAGCTCCGCCCACGACCTTGAGGACACTCATCTGACCAGCCAAACCTCTGCGGCCAACCATGCTCCCGTTCTTGCCAACGGAGACGTCGTCGCCGCAGATGATGACCCGGCAGTTGTGGCCCTTGGCATTGGCTTTCTCGTTGGCCAGTCCAAAGTGCAGACAATCACCGGTATAGTTTGTAATGACCAGGATGGTGCCTTTGTCACTCGGCACGGCGTCCACTGCTGCGAGGATCTGCTTTGTGCTGGGACTGGCAAAGATGTCTCCTTGCACAGAGGCTGCGAGCATGTTTTTGCCTACATAGCCGGTCCATGCGGGCTCATGTCCGGAGCCGCCTCCGCTGACGATGACGACCTTGGACTTGTCGTAGGTGGTGTCGTAGACGACCCGGTTGGTTTCGTCAAAGCTGAGAGAAGGGTTGTAGGTGATGATGCCTCGGATTGCCTTGTTGACGAGGCCGTCAGATGACGTAAAGATATGCCTGGTTGACATTGTTCTATTCTGTAGAGTGTTTTAGGGGGTAGAGTAAAACTGCTGTCTGAGTTCTACTCGGATGACCAAGGGCAAAAGCCAGAGGATATAAGCAGGATGCAGACCAACACAATCAATTCCTTTCTACATCGGGGCTCTCCGACCACGGAAGGACAAATCAAGGCTTCCATATCATTGTGATCTCATCCAAGGACTTGTGCCACCATCCACGATGACTCTCTCGTGGTCCAGAATCATGGACTCGAGGGTGGCCCCCTAGCTCCTCCTCCGCCTCCGTAACTCCTGAGCTGAGCTCCGGATTTACTGTAAATCGATTAATGCAAGCTATTGTATGATGAAGCAGCTTCCCCGCATTTCTACCCTCTTCTTTTTCTTCGGACTGACATTGTGATTCTAGATCCATCGTGTTGGACTGGCGTGTTCAAGAGTCTCGTCAGCCGTTGTCTGATGCTGGCCGGATTTCCTAATTGGGAAATGCCGAACGTGTAAGCCATCGTGAGGTTTGCTCTCTGTCCAACTTGAACGGTCACGAACCCCGCAAGCAAATTAATTTCTGAGAAGCCGGATGCAATTTCGTGGTACAGGAGGATTCCGATTCGTGATTTCACCAGGAAGTGCGGGGGATGTGGGTGATGGGGTGTAGGAAGTCGTCGAGAAGATGATGCCTTTGGATCAGGTCCCGGATCTGGCTTGAAGCCATAAGACTTGGCCAAAGAATCTCGTATAATAGCTAGCTCCTCATGATGCCGAGAATGAAGATTTGAAAATTCAAATCAGTAGTTGATCCTATTTCTTCCCCAAGCTACACACATACGATGGCACCGAAATGGAGAATCGCCATGGGCTGCGATGTAAGTGCATCAGTCTCCTCTACCAGGACCAGACACTTTCGGACAAATTGGACGAGATGGAGCACCATTCAAAGGAGCATCGCCTTTCGCAGCTTATGTTTTTGAGAACGCACGCTTCAGGTCATCAAGACAAGCAGTAACTAACACAAGCTCGCTCACGCTCCCCCCAGGACGCCGGCGTCACTTACAAAAACACCATCAAGAAAGACTTTGAAAGCGACCCTCGCGTAGATCAAGTCATCGACGTAGGCTCCGACGAGCCCTCCGACAAGACGCCCTACCCCCAGCGCGCCGCCGCCGCCGCCCGCCTCGTCGCCGAGGGCAAGGCGGACCGCGCCCTGCTCATCTGCGGGACGGGGTTGGGCGTCGCCATCTCCGCCAACAAGGTCAAGGGCATACGGGCGGTCACGGCTCACGACAGCTTCAGCGTGGAGCGCAGCGTAAAGAGCAACAATGCGCAGGTGCTGTGCTTGGGGGAGAGGGTGGTCGGGCTGGAGGTGGCGAGGAGGTTGGCTACGGAGTGGTTGGGGTATGAGTTTGATCCGGCGAGTGCGAGTGCGAAGAAGGTGGAGGAGATTGGGCAGCTGGAGGCATGATACTACGATAAACAGGCGGATGAATGATTATTGTTTTGTCCTTTCATCAAATTTCTGATGGATGGATGAGGTGTAATACTAGACGTAGCCGAAACAGGCACACCTACCTATGGAACAGCCCATACCTGACGACCCGCTGTCTTTGCATGGAAGACTCAACAGCTCATAGCACTGTAGACCCATATGCTTACAATAGGGTGGTACATCTAGAACCACGACTTGATCGTGGCTTGAGACCAGCAAGGACAGTGTAACGGACTGGCTGCTTTGGTGATTCCGACCAACTGCTCACGGGACCAGCTTGGATGCCCCGGAAGACTCCGTAGGATGGAGCCAAGATCGTATAGCCCTCGCCCTCGTGTAGATGCCAATATTAGGCGGAATTGCAAACTCAGGGGCCTTGGAGAGGCCGCAACTGGACAATTATGGCCAAATAGCGGCGCTGTGCCGGCATCCCAGAAGTGGAATGGGCGGATCGGAGCCGGTGCGCGGGGGAAGAAAGCTTGGTGGCAGGATTCGGATAGCTGGGAGTAAGTCTCACTGCTAGAAGAGCTTAGCTCTGTCAGCTCTTGACTATTGCTCGTTATTGCTTCTATACCTGGTGATATCAGCTCTCCATCACCAACAGGTACTTGGACGAACTCAGCGCAATCATTCATCTCCCTTTCACATCTTCATCATCAGCCAACATGTCCAACACGACACCCACGCGCCGCCTCATCGGCCTCTCAACCAAAATGTACTTTTCCCTCCAGCAAACGAGAGACTTCACGAACAGCTTCCTGTCCAAGCTAGCCGACGTCCCGCACGAGCTCCTCTCCCGCATCGACATCTTCATCATCCCCGACTTCATCTCCATCACCACCACAGTCGCCCAGCTCAACTCCAGAACAATCCCCATCTGGACCGGCGCTCAAGACTGCCACTGGGAAGACCAAGGCGCGTTCACCGGCGAAGTCAGCCCCTCGGTGCTGCGCAGCGCAGGCGTCAAGCTCGTGGAAGTCGGACACGCAGAGCGCAGGCGCATCTTTGGCGAGGACGACGCCACGGTTGCGAAGAAGGCTGCGGCCGTGAGCCGCAATGGCATGATTCCCCTCGTGTGCATTGGCGAAAGGACTCAGGGCGACGTGCACATTGCGGTCGATGAGTGTCGGGTGCAAGTTGATGCCGTCATGGGTGCTGTGTCCGACGAGGCAGAGGTCATTTTGGCGTATGAGCCTGTCTGGGCGATTGGTGCCAGTGAACCTGCTGGAGAGAAGCACATTCTCGACGTTGTTGACGGAATTAGAGGGCTGGAGTCTGTCAGGAGGAGGACGGGGACGACGAGGGTTTTGTACGGGGGAAGTGCTGGGCCGGGACTCTACGAGAAGTTGAAGAGCGGATTGGACGGATTGTTCCTGGGACGGTTCGGGCACGATCCGGAGCGATTTGTCAAGACGATACAGGAAGTAGCTGAAGCGTGAGGGAGAGAAAAGCATTCAATGTAGGTAGCCTCTTACGAAGCTGAGCTGTGGTAACAGTCTGCACCTTCTCCAAGGAAGTATTACATGTCCACGAAGCTTCCCTCAATCCAGCTTACACAACGGTAATTAATTGATAACAAGCTCACTCATTCTTCAGAGACTCCATCCAACAAAACAATGCAAAGATCAGCATCGACCTGGACTCAACCATCCAGTCAAAGGCTCCAAACAAGTGGCACAATGCCCCAATCCGTCCAAGCTTAGGGTCCTCATCAATGATCCCCGAGTCCACCACAACTTTCTTAGCAAATGACATCTTCACGATAACACACACACAGCCCTAAATTCTCTCAAGGCTAAAAAGCGCACACCCGGATACCACCGGATCATTTTCCCGCCCCGGCTTTTGGTTGTGAATCGTTGCTTGCATCTGCCGACATCGCCGTCACTATGATAGTATCGAGAGCCGATCGACCGTCCTTACCCCTCCTTTCTGATGTGACTCGACGGTTGGTGAGAATTTGGTCGACTATAAATTGGGATGAAAATCACGCAGAGCTCGAGCTCGTTTCCTCTTCCTTTTCACATCACAGTCATCAGCTTTTCATCAAGAAAACAATCAACAATCGACTCAATTGTAACCAATTCACCTAAAAGTATTCAGTGATATAGTTCACACCCCCCTCCAGTCCCCTCTCTCCAATTGCATCTAACACACAGCAGGCCAAACACCACACACTCCTGTCGGTACAACCTCGTCCGTCGCCATGGCGTCTTTCGGTGGTAGTCCGTCCAGACGGGGTTCTGTCTCCTCATCTTCAGGTAATGTGTATCGCATGAGCCGGTGCCCGGGCTTCCCTCTTCCTTTCTCCCACCTCACTTGTCTGCCCTCGTCTGTCTTGTCTTTACAACACAAGAACACTATTCGATGTGGAAAAAAGTGATGGCTTGTGGGAAAAGGAAGGGGGGAGCTCGGGCTGAGAATATACGGCCCTGAACTTGATCTGGATAATACCAGCGAAAGGATCATGCTCCTCCCCCCTTTCCATCCCTTCAGCATCCCTAACCCTCGCAGGCCCATCATGAGCCCTCCCGCCGCCGTCTCGCCCCCCCAGCGCAGCGCTGAGCTCGTCACCCCCTCTGCCAAGCAGCTGGCCGTGTCCCAGCCGCAGCAGCAGCACCTCGAGGCCCAGGCCAAGTCCGTCTCCGACATGTTCGGCCAGTGGGACTCGTTCACCTTCTCGCCCATCCGCGAGTCCCAGGTGTCGCGCGCCATGACGCGCCGCTACTTCGAGGACCTCGACCGCTACGCCGAGTCCGACATCGTCATCATCGGCGCCGGCTCCTGCGGCCTCAGCACCGCCTACGTCCTCGGCACCCAGCGCCCGGACCTCAAGATCGCCATCATCGAGGCCTCGGTGTCCCCCGGCGGCGGCGCCTGGCTGGGCGGCCAGCTCTTCTCCGCCATGGTCATGCGCAAGCCCGCCGACGCCTTCCTGCGTGAGATTGGCGTCCCGTACGAGGACGAGGGCAACTACGTCGTCGTCAAGCACGCCGCCCTCTTCACCTCCACCATCATGGCCAAGGTGCTGCAGCTGCCCAACGTCAAGCTCTTCAACGCCACCTGCGTCGAGGACCTCATCACCCGCCCCTCCCCCGAGGGCGTCCGCATCGCCGGCGTCGTCACCAACTGGACCCTCGTCTCCATGCACCACGACGACCAGTCCTGCATGGACCCCAACACCATCAACGCGCCCCTCGTCATCTCCACCACCGGCCACGACGGCCCCATGGGTGCTTTCTGCGTCAAGCGCCTCGTCAGCATGGGCCGCATCGAGAAGCTCGGCGGCATGCGTGGCCTTGACATGAGCAGGGCCGAGGACGCCATTGTCAAGAACACCCGTGAGGTCGTTCCCGGCCTGATTGTCGGTGGAATGGAGCTGTCTGAGATTGACGGAGCCAACCGCATGGGTATGTTCCCTCCTTAAACTGAAGCCATGTGGTCCACAAACATGTATTAACCTATGTGTGCAGGCCCTACCTTTGGTGCCATGGCCCTCAGCGGTGTCAAGGCCGCCGAGGAGGCTCTCAAGGTCTTTGACGCCCGTCGCAAGGAGAATGCTCAGTAAATGGGATTCGTGGCTATCTTCCGTCATTCATTTGATAGTACCTTGTATGACTGGTCATTCATTTGCCATAAAAGCAGTAAAACTACAAAAGACCAAAAACAACTAGCACGCTGCGAACCAGATTGAATAAACTGCAGCTATATCACTCAAGACCTTCGTCCTCATTTCGCATGTGATGTTTCGATCTGACCTTCCATTGAAGGCAGTTGTAGAAGGCCTACACGGAGTAAGAGAAGTAGAACAATGTGAGATCAGTGCTTGGCGAGACGTTGGCAGCTTCTCGGTAGATAATATGAATACTTGTCAGGACAGTAAAATCCAGGCGGCATCGATGACTGATGTTTCAGAGCGAGACGAAACTATCATGCAGCCGTTATACGCCCAACTGCATCCCCGTGCATAGTTCGGTCCACCATCCTCTAAACACCCAGAACCCGCCATCTCGAAGCCCTCCTGCGGACCAAATCACCGGGTCAGTGGGCTGTCAGTAACATGATGCGCATGTCAAAGCACATCGGCCAGGGTCGCGTCGAGTCGAAAATGCAGGGCAAGCTGTCTCTTGTTGATCCCGCTCAGTGTCCTCATCAAAGCTGTTCGCCCGTTGCGGTGAGCTGGCGCTGACTAAAGCGAGAGCGGGAGATGCTCTCTGTCGATGGCTTGAAACTAGCGAACTTGGCTGGTCAACCGATTTCTCGTGTACTCGTGCTTCGTTACACTACCTGCAAAGGCGAGCCTACCCTCGCACACGCACTCCGTAATTTCTCTTGTTCTCTCTCTTAGTCGGGCTTACCTCGTGGACTACCTAGCAGACTACCTACTAAGCCATTGGCTCAGGCCAGCAGAGCTGATTCGTTTGACGAGGGCTCGGAAAGGGCCAAAGAAAGGTCGGCTGGGCTGCCCCGAGTTCCGCCCCTTTTCCACCATCTCAATCTTCGCAAAGGGCTGTTTTTACTGCCTTACGGGTCCATTCGCCTAGCCAGACAGGTCTCGACGGCGACACAGTTCGACAGCCGACGGCTCCTCCCGATCGTGCCGCTTCCGCTGCCTGTCGGACCGATCTGTTGGAGTCGCATCGCGTTGGTTGACATCTTCTCTGGTCCGGATCTCGCCCCACTGTTGGTCCAGGCGCCGGATCTCATCGCCGGCATCAGGGGTTTCGGTGTGCATGCGCGTGTGTATGTTGATCCACCGAGAATCGATACAAGCAACAGCGCCGGCTATACCACCGCGCCTCAAGCTGCGAACTGAGCATAGTCTGAGTCTCCGGCCATTGGGTCTGAGCGTGGCACTCTTCGTTGAAGTCTGTGCGGGCGACACGCGCGCTCAGATGACCCGCGACCATGGGGTTAGGCGAACTCATTGAGCGTGCAAGGCTGCCTTGCGTCTCGCAATGGATCGTAAGTCGTGTGTGCGAACGCCGCTGGGCTGAGAACGAATGCCACCGCCTACCATCATATTGCGCTACCCGCTCATGTTATCGAGCAGTCCAACCCCGCATGAGGCCCTTTGCAGCTGGCTAACCAACAACCTCCGCCTGCGTGTCATATAGAACGAGGACATCCGACCCATAGAGTCGGCCAGGCGGACATGGACATTTTGGACTTTCCACAATTTCTGTGAGTTGACCCCAGGATGGAGTTCGACGTTGAAGCTGTGTCATAGGCGAATGTAGCGAGCAAGGATGCTGACGAAGGGCGATTTCTCCTTTTGCCCGGTTTTCAGGGTTGCTGATCAACTGCAACATTGCGACCTTCCTGACTGGGAGCGCGCTGATACCGCTGGGCCTGAACTGGTGGCAAGCCATCATTGGTACGTACGTCCATTATCCCGATTCGACAGAAGCCGTTGCATCGATTGGCTGATGGTCTGCTGCTCACGGTAGCAATCGTGGTGGGAAACATGATAGCCACCGCTGCAGTTGTGGCTAGCTCGCTTGCCGGTGCCTACTATCACAGTGAGCCCTCCTCTCTCTTACACGACTGGAAGCACATCCGATGGGCATACGTACTGAGGTCGATTCGTCTCTAGTTGGCTTCCCCGTCTATAGTCGTGCTGTATGGGGCATGTGGGGATCGCAGTTTGCCATCTGGAACCGCATCTTCTTGTCTGTCGGTATGATGCCTTTCTCATTGTACGACTTTGTATGGTGTACCGGCTAATTCTCGATGGGACAGTTTGGTTCGTTGGATGTTCAGTATTCCGCTGTACAAATGGCAGCCTGTGCTAACAGCTTTTGTCCATAGGTATGGATTTCAGACGTGGGTTGGTGGCCAGTGCTTCGAGCTCATCTTGCTGTCATGGGATCCCAAGTATGCGTCCCGCATCCCCAACCACATGCCCGAAAGTACGGGCATGACAACCGCCGAGTTTGTATCGTACATCATCTTCTTCGTCATCAGTCTTCCATTTGTGTGGATCCAGCCTCATCGTCTGCACAAGCTGTTCCTATTTTCCAGCGTCGTGACCATAGTCTTCTTCGTGGCCGTCCTGATCTGGGCCCTGACCACCATGGGCGAGGGAGGCTTTGGTAGCACTATGGCCTCCTCAGACTCCATCCCCGAGACCGGCGGGCCAGGAAGTACTGCCTGGCTGATGCTGTACGGGGTAATGTGCACCATTGGCGCAATTGCGGCGGGTATCTTGAACCAGAATGACTTTGCGCGTCTGGCCCGGAAGCCAATGGACGCCGTCTGGGGCCAGCTAATCCCCTACGGCGTCTACAGTATCCTCACGTCCATCATTGGGATTCTGGTCGTGTCCGCGACCCAGGAGCGGTTCGGTGGCGAGGCCGTCTGGAACCCGCCCACCATCTTTGTTCGCCTGTTGGAGAAGGACGACAGCCCCGGGACGCGGGCCGCAGTCTTCTTTGCCGGTGTCGCCTTGTGCATCTCCCAGATCGGCAGTAACGTGCCCGGCAATGCGCTGGCGGGCGGCATCGATCTGTCGTCCGTGTTCCCGCGGTACATCAACATCCGCCGAGGCGCCTACATCACGGCCCTGCTCAGCCCGATTGTCAACCCCTGGCAGCTGGTGAGCAAGGCGACGACGTTCCTGTCCGTCCTGTCCAGCTACAGCGTCTTCCTCGCGCCGATGACGGGCATGATGTTTGCCAGCTATGTCGTGGTGAACGGGCGCAAGATTAAGGTCGACGACTTGTACCAGGGCCACGGCGGTAGCATATACTGGTACACGTATGGCGTCAATTTCCGTGCGCCAATTGCGGTGAGTCAATGTCTCCGGATGGCGTTTTCTCTACCTAGGTTGGTATGAGTGGGAGAAGATGAAACTGACTTTGACCTCGTCTGCCAGTGGGCGGTGGGAGTTGCCCCGTGTTTGCCCGGCTTTATCGGGGCGGTGAACGGATCCGTGGTGGTGCCCGAGGGCATGACGGAGCTCTTCTACCTCAACTACCTGTACGGATTCCTGTCCAGCGCTGGCGTCTACATCCTTCTTCACTGGATTTTCCCTGCCAGGAACGTCGACAGGTTTGTCAGGACGTCGCCAAGCCCAAGGGAAGTGCAGCGGTTCTACTCTGACCGCTGGGAGGCGGCTCTGGATCAGGCGGCCCAGGTGCAATCGGACGACGATGGCTCGGGGGTTATTCATATAACAGAGATGAACACCAAGCCGGAGCCCGCCGTGATGTTTTGTTGATGCAAGGGGGGTCTTTTCTTATTCTTCTTTCTTGAATCTCTCTTCAAACTTTTATGTCAACTCAGGCGATGAGATGTTGGCATAGCTGGAAGTCCAGGACGGACCGTTATGTTGGCAGAGGGTTAGCTTGGAGGCGTCATGCGAGCGAGCAGCTGCATACGAAAGCAGTGTTGGATTTCCATCATCTATAGCATGGTCACTGGGA
Source organism: Trichoderma sp. PF4103 (assembly GCA_023628735.1). Classification (NCBI taxonomy): domain Eukaryota; kingdom Fungi; phylum Ascomycota; class Sordariomycetes; order Hypocreales; family Hypocreaceae; genus Trichoderma; species Trichoderma sp. PF4103. The sequence goes on along the minus strand of JAMAKC010000092.1, from coordinate 29,197 downwards.
TGGCCGGTATGAGGATAGTAATAGACGATCCCTGATATCACGATGCTGTGAGATGATATGGCCAACATAAGCCATACATGTACTTGCCTTGCTCGACAAGGGTATCTGAACCTGGGCATCAACCGGTAAGTTTTCCATTGACGGTGTAGTATATTTCAGTATTCGGAACAGAGAACGAACTCGCAGGCACAGACAACGGAGCAATTTGATCGTGTTCGTTGTGATGACTTCGAGTTGAGGAGACCAGCACGTACCTATTAAAGCTTCCAGTCATTGCTGCCGCACCTTTATAGGGCTCGCCCTCCACCAAGCGGCCACTAATGCTAGCCCGCGGCCCCTGAACGCCTCCATGCTCTCAGTCGTCGGCCCCCTCGAGCCCAAGAGCGGGCCCCAATGGCGAACCGGTCACGTTACTGGGAGTGCCAGGCTGCTATTGGCGGTCTCTGGCGATGGCCTCCCACACGCACCTCGCTCGTTCCCCGCCCATCGGCCAACTTTTGGGATGATGACGAGCAGCCGTGCGTTGGCCGGGCGAACAAGCGCTGGGGGCTGCTTCGCCGCGGGTGTTCGCCGACAGACTCGACGCAGAACCGACCACAACTAACCACCGTACCTTACCCACCAGCCACGGTGAGGCGGCAAACAGAGGCGGCAAACAACTGACCGACCAACCAGCCAACCCCAACCAGGCCCGGCCAGGCCCGTCACGGCGACCCAACGCGAAAGCCACCCTCGCCAGCTCTGCTCCGTGCCCCGAGACGCCGACGCTGCCCCGAGACCATGCTCAACGGCGCCGACTCGGCCCAGGGCCGCCCCCGCAAGTTCACCATCCAGAGCCAGTTTGGCCGGCCTCGACAGCCGCGCAGCCGCAAGAACCGGCCCTGCGACGCCTGCCGGAAGCGAAAGACGGCCTGTGTGATCACTTCAGAGCCTCCGTGTAAGTCTTGGTGCCTCCCAGCTGCCCGTTTCCTAGGTTGCCTTGCTTGTGTGCCTCTGCACCTGTCACGCTGTTGCCAGCAGTGGACATCGGTTCAAGCCAAGCCGCTGAGCCTCACGCGTGGAACCAGATATGCGGATGCTGTGCGTGTCTGCTGCGCGTCACTATGGGCTGATGTCGGGAACTGGCCTCGGCACTTCCCGCTCGATGCTGCGCAAGCTCTGAGCTGGGTCGCACGGGTCCGCCTGTCGCTCAACCACAGATGAGTGGCGCCGTTGCTGGCTGGCACCAGCAATGACTCCGTCGCCTGGCTTGGGCAGCTATGGAGCTCAAGCAGCTTCACTGGCACCAAGGAGGCGTGTGCTGCTTCCATCTGCTGGCCCCCGCCACCATTTACGCATAGGCTGTCGCTTTCGGCCCTCCACGACTTCTGCTCCGTCCCCAACCCGCTGCACATATACTCAGTTTCCAACTCGCAGTGCCGCCGAGTGCTAACACTGCAGTTGCAGGTCTCTTCTGCAAGAACAGGGGTCTGTCCTGCAAATCTACGCCAGCCCCTGATGAGATACCTGCCCAGCATGAGACTGCCGGCGAAAGCGCCGCTGGCAATGGCGCTGCCGATGCTGAGCTCGGCACGTCGCCGGCCATGGACTCTTCGCCGGGCGTAGCACGCCGCAGCATCTCGCACTCTAGCCCTGCAGACACGGTCCCGTCGGCTGCAGGCCTGAGTGCTGCCGGTGATCCAGATTCGGACGACCAGCCGTCTGCTCCCTCGGCCATGGTACATCAGGGCTTGGTTCGCCAGCCTGGGCCTCCTGCAGATGGCCTGAGTCAACCCTCGTATGGCGTTTCTCCCCCTGTCCCTGTGGCATCGAACCTTCCTCTACATACGCTCGAGGATAACTTCAACAGAACCGCGCATTCCATGGGGCCGTCGGCTGAGCAGGACACATATCTCTTGGACGCCTTCAGGTGCCTCATCATCAGCGAAAAGGATGAGATCGATGCCAACATCATCCAGGTGTATCCCGGTAGCCATTCGGAAGACGATCGTCCCGTCCACTTCTTGCTGTTGGAGAATGAAAACCCCGAGTTCACCAACGAGGCAAAGCAAGCTGCCTCGGATGGGACAGAGAGGCTTGTATGGCCCTACGGTGAACGCTTGGTACGCTTATACTTCAAGCACGTTCACCCCATATATCCCGTCGTCACGAAGACGCGATTCCTTCGTCAGTACAAGGCCAACAGAATGAGGATTCCCGCCTCATTGCGCGGTGCCATCTACGGCCTGGCATGCGTTTTTTGGGACCGTGATCCCACGGTGAAAGAGCCATGCCCCTTCCAACAGCATCAGTGTATAGACCACGCCCACGAGGCTTTGAGGCGGGAGCATGAGAATCCCAATCTCTTCAGCCTCCAGGCAGGCCTTTTGCTCCATCACATCACGCCTCCCGAGGTCGACAGCGTTGAGACACCGAGCATGTGGACCATGACGGCGCAAACCACCGCGTGTGCCCAGACAATGGGTCTCCATCAAGATCCCACCCACTGGAGCATTGAGCCGTGGGAGAAGAGAGCTAGGAAGAAGCTCTGGTGGGCGGTATACGCCTCGGATTGCTGGTCTGCCATCTGCCACGGGAACCCTCCTCACATCAGCCCGAATTCGTTCAGCACCATTCCACCAGACATGGACGACATTCGGGATGATGAGTCTGTGCCTGAAGACTTGCGATATCTGGTCGAGCCCGAGGACGCCTTCTTTCAGGCTTCGGTGGGAGCCCGGTTTCTGCAGTTCATCAATCTGACCATTGTCTTAAGAGAGGTGCTAGATTGCACCTAGTAAGTCAAGCAGTCCCCGCATAAGATATTGTTGCTAGCAGTTGCTCATACGATATCTGTGATACAGTCAGGTTCGACCCAATCCGTCAAGCCTTACCGACAGGGCAACACAACTGGTGATTCTGAGGGCAAAATTCACAGACTGGCACGGTCTTCTCCCACAATGCCTCACTCTCGATTCTAACAGAGGCCAAGATGGGATCAGCAACTGTGAGATGATGGGCAACATGATATCGACTGTCGAAAGCAAGCACTAATCTGTCGCCAAGGCCCTTTGCATCTCACCTATTACGCGAGCCAGGCCCTCTTGTACCGAGGATTGATGTACCCTGCTACCAGAGAGGCTAAAGCTGATCCCGAGTCGAGCCTTCGCAAGTGGTTTGTCCCGGCCCTCGGCGAGTTCCAACGCTTTGTGTGCTTCTTCAATTCCCTTACTGAGCAAGATTTGCGTGGCTTCTGGTGTCGTCGTGGGTCCCGCCTCTCTTTATCTCTCGGGTCCCGGTTCGAACCTTTGGACAACTTGACTAACGGGAACCAGATGCTCGCTCCCAGTTGATCTTGTGCGGAAACTTCCTCATCTACCTCTTCCTGCTAGCCACTGACCAGCAGCACATTGAGGCTGCATACCAACTCTTGCAAGAGTTCCACCACACTCTGAAGCAACTTGGAGACACCACTTATAAGCCTGGACGGCTCCTGCTCCGGCCTGTCAGGCTCAGGCTGGATTCCTTCTTTCGCCAGGCGGCCACCATTCTGCGAGGGAGCGAGGCGCCCGTCATATCTCTTACGAACAGATCAGCCCAGACGATGTGAACCAGAGCGACTTACGAATTTTTCTTTTGGCTTAGAAATGTCATGCACGAGTCAAGTTTACAGTCGGAGGCATATTTACATTCACCCTCCTCTCAGCATTTACACGGCGCGTCGGAGAGTCTGAGTTATTTACAAACGGATATTATAGACGCATAGATTCGCTCAAGGCGGTATCTCACGACGCCCAAGTCGCGCCTCTTCTAGAAGGGCAAAAGACCACTAATATAGACAATCAAACAGACCTCTGCAGCCCCAGCTGTGACCACAGTTTCTCCGCAAAGACATCGCCAACCTCCCACTTCTTGGCCGACAGAATCGCCGCAAAAGGCGACAGCCACACGTCCACATTGCACTTGCACAGATGCACCCCGTGCAGCCAAACGTTGCCCCCCGTCAATATCCAATGGTCCACCTCGGGGCTCTGTCCCGCCCCCAGCGGCACGAACCCAAAGTCGAGCTCGCCCGCGAGCGGCATCGGGCTCATGCACGTGCAGGTGGACGTCGTGTTCTGGATCCACGTCCAGAGGATGGCGGCGCCGGCGGCGATGGTCATGTGCGCTATGGGATCGACGGCTTCGGCTTTGCGGTCCGAGGGGGAGGACGTTGCTGAGCCGTAGACGCGGTAGGCGAAGAGCGCGTGGGAGACGGCGACACGGGCGTCCGGCGAGGAGGCCCATTCTTGGAGTTGGGCGGTGTTGACGGCCGCTGTTGTCAACGAGGAGAGGTTGGCGGTGGATGCGCCCGCAGCGGAGAGGACGGGCAGGCTGTGCATGTAGCTGTGGACGTCGGCATAGATGTGCATGTTGAGCAGGTGGTACAGCATGGTGGCGCTGAAAACAAAGGAGGAGAAGCGGTCCCGGGCGGCCTTTTCCCAGCCTTCGTGGAAGGGCTCTTCCCTGGCTGAGTATGCTCTCAGGAGGAAATCGATGTGCATCTTGTGCTGCTCCGGTTCTGTCCATAGGGACGTCATGCTGTCGAGCTGCAGCTTGCAGCGCTTCAAACGAGCCGATATCAGCTCCTTCTGGTCGGGAGAGACGCAGAGCGCCGGATTGGGGCTGCCTCGCATCTTGTTGAGGATCCAGACGTAGTTTGTCACGCCCATCATGCGGATCTGGAGGTCTTCGACGAGGATGACTGGAGGGATGGGTTGCTGCGAGCCCAGCGCGAGATCGCATATTCGGTACTGAGTGCGCTCGAGGGGTTCCGAGGGCCATCTCCGGAAGAAGACGTCCAGGCCGTAGGCGTTCCATTGGCCGAATGTGGATGTCAAGCTCAGGCTCAGCTCCTCGCGCTGGAGTAGAGGGGGTTGCTGGGTGAGGAGGGATATATACGAATCGAGCTTGAACATGTTTGTGCAGAGTCTGAGAAGTCAATACTGGCTCTATATATTTTACTGGAGAAAGTAATGGGGCTTGTTGAATCACCTTTTCCATTTCTCCTTCATGGAAAACACCCACGGTGGGAAGTCGCCGCTGAAATGGATCCTTATCTGGTGGTCGATGGCATCGGTGCTGAAGATTCTGAGGTGTCGAAACACGGTGACGAGGAGGCTGAAGAGGAGGCGGGCCTTTTTCATGTGTTTCTCGCGCTGCAGATGGGATTAGTCGATGAGGTTGACTGGATATCGCTACGTGGACTGGTACATACTCCGCTTTCGAATGCGAAAATGATGTTCAGGAGAGAGCTCTGCAGTGTCCGAAGGGGCCAGACGCCGGCTGGATCATAAATGACTTCAGTCTACGAGCACATGCAAGTCAGCATCTCGAACCCCCCTTAAAGCTGAGCACAATAAACGTACCATCTCGTCCAAGAGGCGTTTGACGAGGATACTGTGAATGTCAAATAGGAGATGGTCGTTGCCCTCATTCTCGTGCCGCAGCCAGGACCCTATCAAGAGGACAGTACTCCGTAGTCTGGCAGATTGAACCTCCTTCTCAAAGGTAGGCGCATGCAGCACCGGCCAGCGGTCGTGGAAGCGGCCAAAGTACGCATCGATACACGCCGCGGACCAGTTTTTCACCTCAGGGGGTGGTTGTCGCTGAGGTCTCGACGATGAGGTTGATTTCGGTCTTGAGACGGCTTCGAGGACGAGTTGAAGTCCTTCCAGGGAGGCGGAGGACGGGTCTTCTTGAGGGAGCGGCTCCTGACGTACGACTGTACTGTTTATGAAAGACATGGGTAGTACGACTTGATTCGTACCAGACCGCGAACCGCCAGAGGAGTCTGAAGTCCCCGTGGATGACCTCGGACCATCTGGCGAGCGTGACCCACGACTCGAGTGCAAGGAAGAGGAGGCTGTACCCTGCCGGATATCGGACGCGAGACTAGGCCCAGGGGCTCTGGTGAAGGCACAGTTGATGCCTCTCTTCTTGCAGAGACTGCATCGCGCGCCTCCGTCGCAGCGGATCTTGCTCGCGTGACAGGCGTCGCAGGCGCGGACACGTTTTGAGTCTGAAGGGGCAGAGGCATCGTGAAGTGTCAGATGGCGACGGAGGAGGTCACTGCGACGACGACGAAGGTTTCTAGCTTTTAGCGTGTGTCTCTTTGATTGTCCCATCAGGGCTTTCCAGCTGCTGCTTCTGCTTTTCCTCATCTCCTTCTATTCATGTACACACACACCGGGGAGCAAAGAATAGTCAAACAAAGGGAAAGGGGTTATAGGAGGACGATGAAAACTCACCTACGGCTAAACGACCGAGAACACACATGGCACGTGAAGGACGGGCTGCCATGGACTGCCTGATGCCGCCTCAGGTGCTCCTTTCTGAGAAAGCCTCTCCCGCAGTGGCACAGGTGACGCTCTCCTGAAGGGGGTCCCATCTCCTCTACCTGAGACCCGGACTCGAGAGCGATCTTCTCGTCTCCCACTTCCCGTCCGATTGGGGGGGCGGAACTCGCTTTGATTTTGCCGTTACCTAAGAGCGAGAGAAAAGGGCCAGGGATTCGTGCAGATGGCGGTGCGGCTCGGAAGATCCCGTGTTGATTGGGGAGGAACCTTGTTTCGCCAAAGCTTGTATCTGTTTCGTGTGTGATACTATAGAGATGCCGGTTGAAGTTATTGGTGTACTTCTCCCACCGGAGCCGAGATCAATGGGTTTGAGATGCACCCGGATTGCGGGATTAGATTTCGAGACTAGAGTATGGACAAGATACAACTGCAAGGCGGCGAAGGGAATTAGAGAGCGGTGCAGCCCACAGCCAAAAGTCCACCATTGGCAATGCAGACGTGCAGTTGGCTGGCCGGCGAGATGCACTACAAATCGGGATCGTTGTTGGTGGTGAGGCGGGATCGGAACCGCGGTGGGATGCGACAGATGGGTTTGGACGCTTCGGTCCAGGCCGATGATGCAACTTCAACGTAAATAGAGACAAGAGTCTACAATTGACGAACCAACAAGCGAAGATCAAAGCTCGACTGGTAACAACCGACTCAAATTTGCGAGCGATGATACAAACAACAGAGAAAGTGAAAAGGGAGAGACGAACAGAACAGAAAGACGTCGGACTTTCAAGTGGGATGACAAGGTCAGGATCCTCGGAGGCAAAATGGGGGATGATAAATCTGCTAGTAACCCCGGGTTTGCACTGACGGCTTACACACTGTCTGCCGACTTTCACGCAGTTACGATGAAAGAGAAACGGGAGCCTCGGCCATCCCACTTACGGGGGAGCTTGGCGTCAGACTCTCTTCGGTGAGGGCTGGCCATCTTCGGCGTCTCCCACACCCGATCGAGGCTAGTCAGGGCCTTGTCTCAGCTGCTTCTTTTCTTAGCTCACGGTACTATTATCCTGCTCACCTATTCTCAACTTGGCGTATCAACTCACAATACGAAGGACAACTGCAGAGAGGCGAGATGTTGGTTGAGGCTGGTAGAAAAAAACAGTGTACCCCAGCACTGGCAGACAGACGTGCTCGGTAAACGATTCGAAGCGTCCATCCGGACTGAAGTTACTGCTGAAGGTCAGGGAGAGGAGAGCATGGTGGTTCAGTAAGTAAGAGTGGGAGGAAGACGATGGAACAAGAGCTGCATGTCAAGGCTCCAATGGAAAACGCGCGACTATGGTGTCATAAGGGGATCGGATCAGATAACCGAGGAAGAGTGGCGAGATGAACAGTAGCATCTCAATCAGGCAATTTTGCCGATGGCGTTGGATATTGCACAATGGCGGGGAAGACCAAGCAGATCAAGACACCGACGGAGTTGTGATGCGAGGCTGCTTGCAAATCAGTGTGGGAGAGGCGAAGATTGTTCTACTCAAGATGGGAAGACGGAAGACGATGCTATGATTGCGAATCGGCTGAAGCTGGCGATATAAAGGCAGGTTGATCTCTTGCTTCGATCTCAGTCGATAACTCTCAATCATCAGTGCAACGATTCACAGCGCTCACTTACACGGCATCTACTTATACCACATCAACACACCTCCATCTCTTCATAGCAACAACAACAATGGCCACCACCCTCAAGAACATCGCCCTCGTCGGCGCCAGCGGCAACGTCGGCAAGGCCCTCCTCCCCGCCCTCCTCGCCGCCAAAACCTTCACCGTCACCGTCCTCCGCCGCTCCTCCTCATCGCCCTCCACATTCCCCCCCGGCGTCCGCGTCGTCGACGCCGACTTCACCTCCGTCGACTCCCTAACCGCCGCCCTCGCCGACCAAGATGCCGTCGTCTCCGCCGTCGGCACGCCCGCCCTCGGCGCCGAGCAAAAGAGACTCGTCGACGCCGCCGTCGCCGCCGGCGTCAAGCGCTTCCTGCCCTCCGAGTTCGGCTGCGACCTGACCAACGAGCTGGCCGCCGCGCTGCCCGTCTTCGCGCCCAAGGTCGAGGTCGCGCGGTACCTCGAGGACAAGGCCAAGACGACGCCGCTCACGTACACGTTCGTCTACAGCGGGCCCTTTTTCGACTGGGGCCTGCAGTACAACTTCATCTTCAAGAGCGCCGGGTCCAGGCCCGTGCTGTACGACGGCGGAAACACAGTCTTTAGCACCTCGACGCTCGATGCCGTCGCCCAGGCCGTTGTTGGCGTCCTGTCCAAGCCCGAGGAGACCAAGAACCGGGCCGTGCGGTTCCAGAGCGCGGCCGTTTCGCAGACGCGGCTGCTGGACATTGCGAAGGAGGTTGCGCCCGAGAGGGACTGGCAGCCGGAGGTTGTGAAGCTGGATGACATTACGAAGGCTGCCGATGAGAGGCTGGCCAAGGGACTCTTTGACCAAGAGACCTTTGCGCCTTACATCCTGCGTGCTATCAATGACGAGCGGTACGGACCCAAGTTTGAGAAGCTGGATAACGAGTTGTTGGGGATCAAGCAGTTGACCGAGGAGGAGGTCAAGGCGATTGTCAAGAAGACGCTCAGCGACTAGATTAACGCACGTGGTTGCTTTGGATATCTTGTAGCGTAAAGCAATGGATAAAAATTGAGTATAGTCTATTTGATCACCGTTGGATGCAAGTCATTGGTGACATGTGTTTCCACTCAAAGCTATAGTCACTGCTCTAGATAATCACTTATAACACGACTGGGCATTCGTTACGGCTAGATGAACAAAGGAAGTGCAGTCGCCCGGTTCCATCAAAGAATGAAACATGATAGAGGCATTGAATGACAGATAGTTAATACATAAACCACTCCACGCCATACTTGTAGCTCTTCAGCAACCTCAATCTCAGCTTCAGCATATTCAAACAACTCTCAAGCCCTCAAGTGTGAAGGTAACTCATCACACCCATAGTCCTCCAACTCCCAAATATGGAAGACTCTTTGTACGGCTTCAGGTTCAAATCCCAGACGTCTCTTCTCGTCTCCGATCAACGCGAGATCGACAGTGTCGAAGTAGAGCCCATGCAATGGCAAGAGCTTCTGCAACAAGAGGTACGGCTTTGCAAGCATGTCATTAACAGCCTGGCTGTCCTGCTAATGTGTCAAGGCACTCACGCCGCATCCGCCTCACCACTACTGCGACGAAGCTACCCAGACGCCGAACTGGGAGCATGAAGAGCAGCGTGTCGATTCCACGTCCGCCCTGGCACCCCGAACACGCGAAATAGATGGACGCCAAAGCACTCTCATAGCTTGTAACAGTGCAGGTGCTGCAGATTTCCGAACCATCGATGACTCAGACAACTGGGAACCCCAGCTCATGTGGTACGAGGCCGGACAATCAGGTCATTGTCTCAGCGCTCCCACACCCCAGCCTATCGTAACGGATGAAGAAGTCTCTGATGAGAGCATGCAAATATTCCCACAGACGGACCCATTCGAGGCACAAGATGACTCCTATGACAACATCAAGAACTCGATTGCTTATCAGAATATCAAGCGCGAGTTTGACTCTGACGCCTCATCGATCACGATGGAGGACGCGTGTGCAGATGATGAGGACGCGGCGTGGGAGATGGCTGTTGATGCCGAAGAGGTGGATGCGTCTGACGCTGGAGATGGAGGTGTCCTCGAATTCGAAGGAGGTGGGTTTCTCTTTGGCGAGCCTGAATACTTTGAAGGGATTCCACGACGACTATATTGGGCAATCAAGGAAGCCGAGGACCAGGGGGAATAGATGAATTCGACGTGTGACGAAGAAACGGAAGTTGGACGCGAAATAGGGAGGTGGAGAAGAAGAAGAACTGTTCAGTCGGGCGTATTGTAATGAGAAGACGACTCTAAGACATGCTTGCTCGCTGCTGCCCTTCCGCAACACCCAAGCCTTCCCAAGAGATGCCATAGACGGACACGCACAAACAAACAAACACAAGAGCAATAGGCTAGACACACAACGCCAAGCGACAGCCTCACCTCGCATCCCCCCTACTCATCATCCGACTCATCCACACTCTTCATGACCGCCCGCTCCGGGGGAAACTTCATCTTCCTCGTCCCCTCGGCCCCCCATCCGCCGAGCCCCCCGGCCGCAGCCTCGCCCGCGAACCCAGACGCCGGCCCGACGCTGATCTTGCCCGCGGCCTGGTTCTTGCCCACGCCGGGCTGCGTCTCGGCCCAGGCGTTGAGCTGGTCGCGCGTCTTGCCGGTGTACTTGAGGATGTCCTCGTCCGTGGGGCCGGGGCCGCGCTTCTTGTCCTCGTAGCGTCGGTAGAGGCTCTTTTTCTTGTCTGTGCTGTTGCTGTTGTCTGTGTTGTCCGAGGAGGAGTTTGAGTTGCCCATTGTTGCTGTCAGAACCGCTCCTGTGGTGTTTGTGGTTGGCGATTTCGATGGTTGTCCTTGTCGTTTATTTCCAAGTGTACATCGTTGCGTACATGTATGTGACGACCAAGAACATTCGCGAAAAGGGGCAGATCCATGGCCGACTTATATAGTCTGTCTGCATGTCCCACAGCCTCACGCTAGATACCGTCAAGCTCCAGCTAAGCCCCGGATCATCCCCTCCTCTTAATCAAGCATATCCCGGGTGATGCTGCCTAAAGCAGTTGGATCTGCTCCCATCTAACAGAATTTCGCCTCACCCAGCTGATTCAAGGCGGATCGTAGAATGCGGGGTTGACAGTCCAGACGGGCCGAAGCCAGAGGCATCTGTGACACGTTCAGCCGCACGGGACGGGAGGCATCAGCCGGGATTAACGCGTCTTCACGAGATCGTGTGCAAACGCGGGCGACCAGACATTGCTGGAGGCAGGATTGGATTGCGGACCAGGTCACGAGTCGCTTCCTCCTTGTTCAGCTTCAGCCTCATCGTCGATTCCGGATCCAGAGTCCGGCCCGGCCTCCGGAGGAGCTGATGGAGTAGCTGACGGAGTAGCCATGGAAGCAGTTGGCGAAGCAGCCGAAGAAGCAATCAAGGAAGCATCTGTAGAAGCAGCTGTAAAATCAGCCGATGCAGCGACCGGCGAAGCAGAAGCAGAAGCAGCAGCAGCAGCAGCAACAGCAGCCAACGCAGACGCAGAAGGCGATATAGACACAGACGGCGACAAAGGCACAGACACAGCCTCAGCCTCAGCAGCCTCACCCCCGGTCGTCGTCGCCGTCGTCGTCGTCGTCCTCTTCCTCTTCCTCACAGCACTCTGCGCCCCAGCCTTGACGCTGTTCCTCCTCCCTCCCCCCGCCGTCCGCTTATGCCCCAGCTTCCGCAGCGCGTGCCGGATGCAGTACTCGCCCACGTCCCAGCCCAGCGCCTGCGGGATCTTGGCAAAGGGCATCCGCTCGTTGGCCGGGGACGCGGCCATGAAGGCCTTGAGCTCCTCGACCTGGGCCTCGCTCAGCTTGCTGGGCCGGCCGGGGCGCGTGATGGGCGTCTCGGCGTGCGAGAGGGCGTACTGCACCTGGCCCAGCGACAGGCCCAGCTCGCGGCTGATGGCCGACTGCGTGTAGCCCAGGCGGCGCATGAGCTGGCAGTCGCGTCGCTGGTCGCGCGTTGTGTCGGGGCGTCTGGACGCCTCTTGCTCTAGCTCTGGCTCTGACATGCTAGAGACGGATGATGGTGATAATGATGGGATTGAGAAGAGAAGAAGAGAGTGATGGAAGTCAACCACCAGTGATGGTACGAGAGCAATTGGAGGTGAGGTTCAAAGAGGACAAGTAGCAGAGGTAAGTGGTTGACTATAACCCTACCGGTTTGTGTGTGGGGAAACAATTTAATTATACCGTGGTAATGCTAGTAAGCCTCCTCCTCTTCCTCCTCCAACCGCGGGTCCCTCCCTGTAAGTGGAATACAGTATGTTGGCTCATCAGCCACTTCCGCTCATCTCAAACCTTTACAAGTTTACTTCCCTCTGACCTATCAAGTTCATCTGCATGCATTATCCATATCTTTCCTCTTGCGGCATAACGTAGAGTCAGGGGGGAGAACACGAAGAAGGCCGCAGAAGATTTCAAATTCTCCGTCGGTAACGGAGTTGGAGGGTTCCACAACAAAGCCTCAACTCTGCAGCAAATTGTAGGTGTACGGGATCAATGCTGGCATAGAGGCTCTTCCAATTCATTGACCGTCAATCACAAAGCATTCACACAATCAGGCTGTGGTTTTTGGACAAAGTCTTTATTCATCATTCCCTTTCTAGGCTTGTTTCTATCCTGCTCTTTTCGCTTCCAGTGTCTCTCCTTCATCTCGCCTTTCTCGCCTAAGCATGGGGAGCCAGGCCCAGCGTGTTGTTGCCAATGTTGAAAGCCACAAACTGCGACTTGAAGAAGATGTCGCCATAGACGCCCAGGCCGCCCTGCGTCGTCGCCTGAAGACCACCAAAGCAAGCTACTAACAGTCAGTCATGAAGTTCTTAGCAACAAGTGAAGATGATGTGGCAGCAGCTTACTGTTTCCCTGGACCGGCGCAAAGTTGAGGTCCGAACCGCTGATGCGGGCCATATACTTTCCGCCGACATCCAGATCCAGGTCAGGCAGCTGAGCATCGCAAGGCACGGTAAAGCCACCCGCCTGCGCGTCGTTCTGCGCGCCCTGGACCTTTGCGTAGTAGCCCTGGACGATGATGGGGTCGGCCAGCAGCAGGGTGGTGCCGGTGTCGGCAATGGCCTGGCCGCCGGCCGTGGCCTGCTGCGTCGCGCCGCCGTCGACGGCAAACGACTCGCTGCTGAACTGCCAGAAGCCCTGCGAGTTGTTGACGGCGACCCAGGTCAGGTCGCCCTGGAAGGCGGAGGCGTCGACGGCGCCGAACGTGTACGTGCCGGGCTGGCCCTTCTTGAGGTCGGCCGTGAAGACGGGCTCGGCGAGGGAGCTCTGGACGTTGTCGAGGAACGTCTTCTGCTGCTGCGGCTGCACCGTGTTGAGCTTGGAGAAGGCGAGGCCCATGAGCCCGTCGTTCTGCTGGTCGTCGACAAACTGCTGCGTGACGGCGGTGGCGATCTCGACGGCCTGGGCGTTGAAGACGGCGCCGCCGACATCGACGACGTCCGTGCCGACGACGCCCTCGGCGCCGGAGCCGTCGCCGTACTGCACGAGGAACTGCGCGCCCTGGATCTGCTTAAAGGTCTTGCTCTTGGTGGGATCGTACAGGGTGTGGCCGGCCGTCAGCGAGGGGTCCATGGCCGTGTTGAAGACCCAGAGGTCGGAGGAGCCCGTGTCGAAGTCGAGGTTGAGGGTTTGGCCGCCGATCTTGACGGGCGACAGGAACTCGACGTCGTTGCCCTCGGGGGTGTTTGTGACGCTTCCGACCTGGCCGGAGGCGGGCTGGGCCGGGGCCGGGGCCGCCTGAGTCTGGTTTCCTCCGGCTTGACCCTGACCCTGACCGTTGCCAGTGCTGTTGCCGTTGCCGTTGCCGTGTCCATTGCCGTGATGATGTCTTCCACTGCCGCCATTGGCATTACCGTTACCATTAGCATTACCATTGGCATTGCCATTGGCATCATTGTTTCCTCCATTCCCACCATTGCCTCCCAGCAAGCCAAGCTCACCCAAGAGATCCAACAACGACCGCCTGCTCTTCTTCTTGGCAGCAGCCTCCTGCGCGGCAACAGCCGCCGCAGCCCGGCGGGCCTTGACGGCCGCCTCCCGCACCGCCAGTGCGTCCTTGAGGTCCTGCGGCATGGTCCAGCCGAACTTGCGGTACGCCTTGGCCATGGCCTTGAGGCCGTCGTTGCCGGTGAAGTTGGGGTTGGCCCTCCGCTCGACCTTGAAGGAGCCGCCGCGCCTCTGGTGGACGGGGATGGCCGAGGCCGAGACCAGGGCGATGAGGCCCAGGAAGAGGGCCGCGATGAGGAGTCGTGAGTGCATCGTGGCTGGACTTTTTTGGTACTTTTGACTTGTATAAGATATACCAAGATAAAATGTCTGAAACAATGAATGGGGAAAAGGAGAGTTGATTGATGTGTATATACAAGAAAGGGGATAAAAAAACCACACCAGGTGGTTTGTTGAAGAGAACTGAAGAAAGAAGGGAAGAAGGGGGAAAAGGAAACGAAGAAAAAAAGACTTTGTTGTTTTCGGTCCCTCACAGAGGTCTGGCCAAAAAAAAAGAAGAAGGAAAAGGCAGAAACGAACAGAGGAGCTCTGATATATATATCTATAGCAATCTACATGTTTACTTGGCGATACTTGGCGATGGGCGATCGGAACCAGGGGAGCCACCACAGCAGGAAGAGACGCGGACAGTCTCAGCATCAACCAGCATCCGCTCCCCCTGTTCACCACTCAGAAGAACTGAATCCAGCTTCTCCCCCCGTAGCCTCTCGTCGCCTCATTTCCTCGCATGAACGAGCCATACGGCCTGTATCGCCATGTAAGTCGTCCCTCTGCCACAGTGGAGAAGAAGAAGCCCTGCTCGGGGGAGAGCCAAGCTTCAGACAAAGGACGCCTCACAATGGGTGGGGCCGCGAGGGCCCTGGACCGGCAACTGGCTGGCCTTGGAGAATCCTGGGCCGTTAGCCTGGGGGGGGACGGAGTCATGGGCCCGGTTGCTGCTGTGCCGCGGATCCGGAGGAGGTGGTTGAGGACGAGGTGATGTGGCGAGTGGAATCATCATCAGTCTGCAGTTGTATCGCGAGGTGGAATGAGGCAGTAAATGCTTTCATGTTGATGATGTTGCTACTGCTACTGAGGTTTGCGTATTAGAAGTGTAAGCACAGTATAGAGATGCCAATCTTGTACAAGGAGCTGGTTCACCACGCCAATTTCCGGCTGTTCATGCTCAAATCTCGGGCCAATATGAAATACAGTGTCAATTCAAGCACAATGAAGCAAAAAACAACAGCGAGTCCTCAGCTCATTTGACTACACCTACCATCTAATACGAGAGACCCTTCCCTCTTTTTCATCCACAAGACGCCTCCCTTTCAATCAACTGCCTCCCTCGTCTACCAGATGACGTTTCAAAGCCAAGCCATCAATACCCCCAGCATCAAAATATTTCCGAAATGCCTCCCCAGCCAACCAACCGGAGCCGTCGTTCCCATTGAATGGTAATGTTTCAGAGAGGCTGAAACAGCGCCTAAAAAGTTGCGAATCCCGGCGCTTCGCGGTTCGACAAGATCCCCGTCCTTCTGAAACGGGCAACGTAGCGCCCACTTGGAATATTACTACATAGTACATATACCACCATCACCAAAAGCTCTTTCTCTCCATCAATATCTGCTGAATGGTTACTAGAGATTTGATCATCATTTCTAGCTAGTGAAAACCTTTGTTGAAATAGGCAGCTTGCAAGAAATGGCCGTTTTGAGCTGGCTACAACCTTCTCAGAAGGGTCCCTGCAGCCGGTGATCATGTCATGCATCGTTTGAACCCCGTATGTCATTGCAATCCAGACCGCTTGCTTCGGGAGAGGGAGACAAGTAAGCTTGTTCAAGCGACGGCTCGATTGATTGCTGCTTAATCTTATCGAGGTTTCCTTCGGATGGATTGAAAGTGCCGAGGGGGGGACTCAAGGGATGTGAGTTCCCACAAGAGCTTTGAGTAGTAATCGTACGGAGTATTGGCTGGCCGTTGCAGCCGTATCATTACAGCAAGACCGACTACTTCTTGCAAGTCAAGCTCAACGGTAATTGAGACAGCTCTTGTTGGCCATGAGATCACAGATCTACTTGCAATGGCAAACATTTCTGGCGCATGCTTCCGAGCCCATGAGACTCTCAACGAGTGCAGGGTAATTTCGATGAGCCCGAGAAGCCTGACAACGAAGCCCGACAGAATCATGCAGATATGCAGTCACAGAGATCAATTGGCCACCTATATGTGTCATATGCATGCTTCATATTCAATCCTGCTGATGCCAACAGGTCAACCCTCCCTACATCTGCGTGAGTTGCTGTGTATACTCTGAGATACTCCATCCCCAGCAATCCGTCTCCTGAGCTGCATAACTCAACCTCATCGTCTTAAACACTCTTGTACTCCCCCTTGCCAACCCTCTCGACCAACTTCTTCAACACCTCCGCCCCATACTCATAATCCCCCAAATCAAGATACACCTGCGCGGCAATCCTCACCCAAAACCTCCTCCCCAGCCAAAACATGGGCACAATCGTATCATAGTCCCTCGCCATGGTGCTCATCATCCACGCAATCACCCGATCCCCATCCTCCTCCGGCACAACAACATCCCCCTCAAACCCCTTCCCTTCCTTCTCCCCCTTCCACAAACGCATCGCAATATTCGCCATCGCGCAGTTCGTCAACGTCCCCTGCTCATTCTCCAACACCTCCGTCCCCAGCCTCTCCGCAACAAGCCTACTCCCCTTCTTATTCAACTCCCACAAATACCCCAAAATCCTCTCCTCACCACCCAGCACATCCCTCCGATACGCAACCGCATCCTTGACACAGTAATTCGGCGCATAGTCCCTCGTCCCCGTAAACTCAAAGTTGCTCACAAACGCACTCTTCCCTGCACCAGCACCACCGTCACCACCACCAACATGCGGCGGCAGCACCACCTTCCTCTTCCCCGTCAGCGAAGCATACCCATGACTCGTCGCCAGCGTCGACGGCAGCAAACCCTGATTCCGCACCGGCACGTAAAACACCGCGCACCCCCTCGGCGCAAACAACCACTTATGACAGTTGCTCACGAAGAAATCCGGGTCCGCGGCGCCCAGGTCAAGCCTCACCATGCCGATCCCCTGCGCGCCGTCAACGAGGCTCAGCACGCCCAGCTCGCGACACGCAGCCACCATGCGCTCCCACGGAAACACAACCCCCGGCCGCGACGACACGACGTCAAAGATGCAAATCTTGGCCCGTTTGCCCTCGCTCCGGACCTGTTCCACCGCCGCCCGGAAGCGCCGCAGGATCTCGTCGTCCTCGATCGGATACGCAATCTCAATCTCGCGGCTCGACAGGCGGCCTTCCCCGTGGTAGTCGTACAAAAAGTCAATCACCTTGCCGCACGCCTCGTACACGGTCGTAAAGTAGAGCGCCACGTCCTTGCCGTCGGCGTCCCACTTGATGTTGCGGAAGACCGTGTTGACGCCCTCGGTCGCGTTGTTGACGAAGACGACTGCCTCCACGGGGGCGTTGAGCACGCCTGCGACGGCTGCGCGGGATTCGTCCGTCAGGCGGGCGTGCTCGAAGCGCACAAAGGGGTCGGGCCGGGCCTCGATGTCGTCCTGGTAGCTGCGCAGCTTCGCCTGGATGGCCCTGGGGATGCTGCCGTACGAGCCTTTGGACGGACATCAGCAATGAGTTAACTCAAGCGGTAGGTATGCGAGAGAAGAAAGGGGAGGCTCACCGTGATTAAGGTTTGTCCAGTTGGGAGCAAACAAAAAGTCCTTCTTCATCTCGCCGCCAAACACCTTGAAGCCATCCTCACCAACCTTCGCCTCTCCTTCTTCACGCTGACGAACCGGCAAAGACGCCATATCTGTTCAAAGTGACGAGTCGTTACAAGTGAAGAACCTCAAAAGAAAATGTCTGCTCTGTCGTCTGATCTCAGCCAAGCAAGTGTCTGTAGCAGCGTCAGTATTTATACATAACCGGCAGTCTTCAACTCAGTGCGTCACTCACCCCTCATAAACTCCCCGGCAAAAAGACTCACTTCCCTTCCGGAACCGGTGCTCAATCAACAACTAATGAATCCTTAGATGAACAAGCGAAGCATCTCACGCCAAGAAGAAACAATGACAGGTCAAACTTCACCTCTCAACTGTATTGACAAATCTGACTCTTGTCCATCTCACGCTTCTTCATCCTACTCTGCCCCGCCTCCAAAGGAGCGGCTTCGGCCTTACATCCACCTCCCCACTAGAGCTTAAAGGCACGACGAACAGGAACGCGTCAGTAGTAGCTTACGCAGCAGATTCACGCCCATTGGCCTCCTGTGGCACTCTATCAGTGAATCACAGGCACGGCGATCCAATCCATCCCGCGTATGACCGTCCTCGCTAACATGAAGGCTAAGGCCTAAAGAGACAAGCATCTGCGCCCTTTGGTGAGGGGAACGACTTGATCCCTCTTGGCCAGAGTCATAGCCCGTCACTAACCGATTGTATGCCACCAGCACGCGTAAAAGGCACATCACACATGTGAAAAGTGAGACCAGATGGGGGATTCTGCCATTGGAAGTCTATGTCATCTGTAAACACCTATTAGGCAGGTAAAAAGATGAGAGAGAGAAAGAGTGCAAATATACACCACGCTCAGAGCTTGTCTAACACCTCTGCTATAATACCTCGTCACTTCCTGCCTGTGTGCCCCATGAACACGAGAAAGACGAAGAAAAAGGCACAACGTCCTGTATCCCTAACCCTGTCCTGTCAAACAACATGATAACCGCCAACACCGGTGTAAATGCTCATGATATGTCGGCTTCCTAGGATGCCGCTGTCCGCTGTGGGGTGTCTATCGCAACCACGATCCCTATCGAAAGAAACAAGCCAATAGGTGAAAAATAAAGTTTGGCATCGAGTGAGAAAGGTAAAAGAAGAAAAGAAGGCCAAAGCCATCAGCAGTAGAAAAACCAACGCGACCTGCAATCCTATTTCTTGCAGCTCCAAGTGGCTGCCCAGCTGGCCAGCTCCGGAAGGCCGCCACCGCCAGACACTGAATGAGCAACCTCGGCCATCATGGGGCTGTTCGTCTTCAGGCCCGCCAGTGCGAGTGCCGCGTTCGCCTCGGCCTGCGCCTTGGTCTCCATCTGCATCGGGAGGAACCTCTTGGATACGCGCCGCTTGCTGCGCTTCGCCTCGCCCTGCTTCGCCTCCAGCGTCTTCCACTGCGGTGCCTTTTCCAGCAGCGTCACCAGCGGATCCTGGATGTAAAAGGCCTCCGGCCGGGCAAACGTCGCTGCTGCTCGTACATTGACCGAAATCGACGCCAAAGGCTCCTCCACTGAACCCTCTTCTTCCACTGGCAGGGCTGCGACCGGTGATGGTGATATCGGCTCCGGCATGGGGCGCAGAGGCGGCAGCTCCTTCGTGTCGTCCCCCGGACCCTTGTACAGGCTATCCACCGCGCCGCGCTTCTTCCCAACCGCGGGAAACACGAATTCTTCGCCGTCAATCATCTTTCGCTTCCGTATGCGTGGGTTGGACTTGACAGAGTGAAGAATCGAGCTAAACTCCTCGACCGTGCTGGCTGGCGGCTGGCTAGGCGTCTCAGGCACCTCCTGCGGCTGTTCCTCTGGAGGCTCCGCTGCGGGTTTCTTGGACCGGCCATGATTCGGGTTCAGTGTCGATGGCGTCCGCTGTGGCCTGTCCATGGCTCCTGTAGCAGACCTGCGCGGTCGCTTGGCCTTGCCCCTTGGCGTGCTGATGCGCGAAGGGTCCATGATGGTAGCTCGAGAGACCGCCTCAGTGATGGTCGGGGGCTCGGGGGCGGTGCTTTTGGGGTGTGCGACGGCTGCGGAGCCGCGACTCAATGGCGGCTGAGTGACCGGTAGAGATGAAGAGGGAGGCGCACCTGCAAGGGCGAGAGCAAGGGAAAGGGAAGAAGGAGGCGGAGGGGACGTGTGTGTGATCCTGCGTAGCTCTTTCAGGATTTTCAGCGTGCAGTACGCGCCATTCACCTTGGTGTCGCGCAAGGCAACCGGGTTCTGTGCGGGCGGTCTCTTCTTCTCCTCCCGACTGTCGTCGGCGGCCCCTCCCGAGTCGCGCTTCTTCTTGGGCTTTGGCGGCTCCGGGTCTTGCCAGAGCTTGGGGATGCGCACCTGGAGATCGCTCACCCACGCGTCGCAGTCCCACTGGATCCAGTAGTCGATAATGTCGCCCCAGGAGCTCTCTGGCGGCTTGGTGAAGTTGACAAAGACTACCTTGCCGCCACGGCTGTGCACCGTCTTTGCAAACTCCCTGACCAGGACCTTGAGCCCGTGGACTCGCAGGCTGGTCCCCAGGATCAGCAGCATATCCGGGTACAGGCCGAGATCGTGCGTCACGATGGGGCTGATGAGGTGGGCGCTGGGGTGCTCCTCGCCATAGAGCACAATGTCGGGACGCAGCTTGCCCACGCCCAGCGCTCGCTTGCCCCTTTCCTGACGCGCTTCCGTGGCGCCAACGCAGTGAGGACATTCAGGCTGCATGCCAGACAGCGTCTCCACCTCGCGGTCGTCGTCGTCCCAGGAGCAGACCTGGCCGCAGAGGAAGCATCGTAGAAGCTGCAGCGAGCCATGCAGGAAGACGCACTCCACACCAGACTGCGGCGGCTCCTTTCTCGGGGCCGGCTTGGGTCGATCTGGCGGTGTGGTGGTGCTGCTGCCGCTGCCAGCACTGTCTTCCTCTTCCGTCTTGTCATTGGACTGGGATGTCTCTGCTGACGATTGCTCACTCGACCCGTTCGATGATTGGCTGGACGCGTTGGCATGGCTAGATGCGCCGCCCTCACCGCTGGATACTTCTTGCACCATTTTGTTGAGCTGCGAAGCGTTTGACGTCGCTTTGCGCGAGAAGCGTCCTCGACTGCCCGGCCCATCCTCCAGGGACGTCGACAGGCCGACCTTTTCCTCAATCTGATCAATGTTTTGTGTATAGCATCGCACCAGCTTGCCCCGATCCCTCAGGTGGCTGATGAACTTGTGGGAGCTTGTAGGCTCAGCCTCGCGGACCTTTTGCCGTAGAGACGTTGCAAACTGGTAGAAGACGGAGGTTCTTGTAGGATCCGACCATATCGAGGCGTCGAAGAGGTCCTTGCCCTTCATATTGGGTAGGGTCGCCTTTCCGAAGCTGGATGTCTGGGAAGCGGGCATCGCATTGGGTAGGTTCTCTTCCGCTTCGGACGGCGTGGTGCTACTACGGCGACTCCTATTTTCGTCGGAAGGAGAGGATGGGTGGAAGGGATCGAAGAGGACCGGCGGCGGCGAGGAGAGAGGAGACGAAACGACATTGTGAGAGGCGTCGGCGATGCGTTTACGATCTTCGGTTCGCAGAATCGACGACGACGACCATGACGGCAAGGGATTCAAAAAGTCTTCTCTTGGAGGAGAAGAGAGGGGAGACGTCGTCGGCTGGGGGGTTGAGGGAAGCGCGGGCTTGTGTCGCGGAGTGCTCAAACAAACGCCCTCTAACGCGTTTGCATCCGAGGCGGCCACGGTTGGCTGCGTGCCGGCGGCTCGACTGGGCGCAGCGGGTATCTCGGACTCGGCGCGCGCTTCAATGTCCTCTTTCAGCTGTCGAGTAACCTCGTCCAGGTCTGGGGAAGCCTCCCGCGACGTCATCCCACGTTTCGTTGAGCGAGGCTCCTCTCCACTGTCGTTGGCGCCGTCAGCCTTGCTTCGTTCGGCCGGTCGGGTAGGCTGGTTCGCAGCGTCGAACTGAGCCTGGATGAGCGAGTAGAGGCCATTTTCGGAGCGGAAGTCCTGATGAGCAGTCAGCATGCGCCAGATCCCAAGCACCTCTGCCTGGTTCGAGGACGAACCGGAATGCCCGAGTTGGTGCTGATGCCCGCGCCGGTAACAACGACCACCTTTCGCGCCTTGAGCAGAGAGTTTGCGACGTCCTGCAGCAGAGCGTGAGAGTCGGGCTCGACGTGCTGCGTGGGCATCTTGAAGCCGGCGAAGCCAGTCGCTGGGGAGTGGTAGATGCTATCAGGAGAAAGAGTGAAACGGAGATGGAGGCGGAAGCGGGAGCTTCAGCCAAGGTAGTATCACAGCGCCGCAAGTTCCAAGGCTGTCCGAGCAATAGTGCTCGGCGCCACGCCCTGTAGCTGTGTCCCTCGAAGCTTTAAACTTGTATCGAGTTGGTCGAGCGCACAGCAGGAATCGGCATCGTGGTGATGGGGGCTGCGAGTGCGGAGAGGAGGCGGTTGGCGGTTGGCGGTTGTGCGAGACCCTTGCAGCTGCGCCCGGCCAGATTGTTCGGGTAAGGCGTTAATCCGAGGGAGACGGGATTCTGGAAAAGGATCCCCAGCTTCGGCAGTGGAATTGATCAGAGACGGGTCGAGGATTTGATATGCAGGCAGGGAAAATTGGCCAAAACTGGGATTTGTTTTGGGGTGTGCGAACCGAGAGGCGTGGATGTCGATGGCGAGAAGCCCGTGATATTCGGTGCAGCGTCGGTTGTAACGAAAAGAAAGAAAGGGTTGAATCGAATGCAGAAACGATGCAGAAGCTATGCAGAAGCGAGAAATGGAGTCACTGTAGACACGGGATGCCAGAGAAAGAGAAACGCGCGAACCTGAAGTGTCGAGCTGAGCCCCCGGTCGATGTCGGTGAGAAGCATCCATCAGACGCGCCCAGTGATTTCGAGGTCCAAAGGTCGCGGGTGTTGTCCATTGCCGAGGCGGGCTTAGCGGCGCCGGCGGTTAGTGGCCCGCAGGCGCCGTCAGTGGCCGTCCGGCGCCCTGCAGCGCGTGGCTAGCGACCCTCAGCGGGCCTGGGCTGCTAAGGTGCGGCGGCTTTGGCGGGGGGAAGCCCTGTGGGCACTGCTGGAGCTTTAGATAGCCGTTCAGCTGGAGGCTGACAGCGCTAGAGCGGTTGGGGCATGGCTGCATGTGGGATTGGATTGCCAACAGCATCTGATAACTCGATGCTTCACATCACTTGACACGCAACTCTTGTACGAGCCATTGATCTCTCTTTATATCATCTACAATACATGTCTTTCCTCTGCAATTCAAACCAGAAACTAACAAATTACACATCTACCAGCACCTCCATCAGCTTGTCAAACCGCTTGGGCACGCCCAGCCCCGTAATGGCATCCCAGCCCGGCGTCGCCGGCCAGCCCCCGGGAATGATCGAATCATTGAAGATGCAAGACGCGCTCTGTCCCAGCGTAATGTCCTGCAGCACGGCTTTGACCTTGCTCGAGTACAGGTGCTGGTTCAGGAAGCCCAGCGACTTCTTGCCGGCGCGCATCCGGGCGTCGTTGATGAGGGCAATCATGGAGGCGAAGACGGGGGCGCTGGCGCTGGTGCCCTGAACGGACTGCGGGACGCCGCCCGAGATGATCTTGAAGGCGGTGCCGACCGCCGAGACGTCGGGGATGGCTCGCATCGACTCGTTGTAGTAGCCGTCCAGCTGCCCGTCGAGCTCCTTGACGTAGCCCTCGACGGCGGCGTCCTGCCACCGGGGCCGGGCAAAGTACTGCGAGAAGCCGCCGGTGCTGAAGCGGGCGCCGCTGGGAGGCTCTGCAATGTTGGTGACGGCGCCAATCGACGTCACCCAGGGACAGGTGGGCGGGAAGGTGGCCATGGCGACGGGACGCTTGGTGCCGTCGTTGGTCATGCAGCTCGAGGCTCGGGCGCCGCGAGCGCCGCCGTCGCCGGACGAGAAGATGATGGAGGTTCCGCGGGCCGTGAGCAGGCCAAACAGGCTGCAGACGCGCTTCGCGTAGTCGCGAGGCACGGACAGCTCGTCGTCAGAGTACGACAGCGAGATGACGTGCGGCACCTGGCCGTCGGGCTTGGCCAGCAGGTACTGGAAGAACTCGAGATACGGCTCGTTGTCGTCGTCTTCGCCCTCGATGGGCTGCCCGTCATCGTTGAGCTTGACGCCGCGGCCTCCCGTAGAGTAGAAGGTGACGTTCGTGGGATAGCCCAAAGACACGGCATAGTCGACGTCGAGAGCCGCTTCGATGCCAGACTCGCTCAGCTCTTGCGAGTTGACGCCACCGTTGACCAGCTCGACATTGATGGTGCGGCCCGTCTTGGCCACGTTTGGTGCCGACTGGTTGAGGAACTGCCGCAGGTCCTGGAGGTTGGCGTTCTCCTCGAGGAACCCGGCCACGCCGAAGATAACGGGCGAGCTGGTGTTGGCGGGCGAGTAGTTGATGTTGTAGAGCTGGGAGATGCACGACGGAGTCACGCTGCCGGCGCAGTAGGCCGTCGTGTTCCATGGCAGGACGGCGCCCTTTGACGGAGGCAGCCGGAACGACAAGCCTCGCTCCCGGTGGCGCGCCGACATGAAGTTGTTGATGGGGTTGATGAAGCTGATGGAGTCGGCCACGGAGTCGGGGATGGTGTACTTGGTCGTCCGCAGCACCGGCGGCTTGCCTTCGTACGAGAAGCGGCTGAGCTTCATCTTGAGCAGCGGCTCGGCTTTGGCAACGGTCGTCCAGACTCGGATAAAGTCCTTTTCGACAACGCCGTAGAGGTTGTTCTGCGAGAGCCAGTGCAGCACGTTGTCGATGTCCTCCTTGGCTGGAGTCTGCAGCTCCCGGACCTCCTCCATCGACAGACGGTTGCCCTTCTGCGCCATCTTGGCCTCGAGGCCGTCAATGTAGGGCTGCTTGACGGCAATCGACAGCCGTATGTGCTGCGAGGGATTGACGACGCCGTCCAGCTGTGTCCATCCTTCCGGAACCTCGAGGACGTCTTCAAAGTTTTTCCCACAGGCACCGAGGCCCGCCAGCAGCGAGAGGGGAGCCGCCCAGAGCAGAGCCGACTTCATCTTGACTTTGCTTTACGGAACGGAGCAGTGCTGAGAAGGCCGGGCAAAGATGGGTGGTCGGAGGGACAGGTATATAAACGACGACGTCCAGAGACCAGACCACATGGTGGCATTGCTCGGTTCGAAACTGGCTCCCCTCCCCCCCTTGGCCTTCGTGCCTTTGCTAGGGGAATGCGAGCTTGGCAGCCTGTGTTCCGTGCAATGGCTAGCAGTCCTCCTAGTAGTCCACATTACCAGTGTGCCCGCGTTATGTGAGACATCCACAAGGGCAGGTCGTGATGAGGGCCATGTTTGCCAAGAGGGACGGGCGAGCGCGATAGCAAATGTTGGCAATGCCGGGGGCTTTGTGCCATTCACAGGCATAGCAATCTTGGGGGCAGACGGAGGAGCAAGATGTCGAGATGCAAGCCGATACGACCCTACTTACCCTTGGCCTTGCTGAGATGCGGCTGGAGGACGCGGACAAGCCAATGGAGGAGGAGCAAAGCAAGCTTGTGTGCGTCCGATGGTGCATCTCACGGGACGATGCAAACATCCTCGGCTGCGACCCTGGAAGGGGCACGATGTTACCCTGATTTGAGCAGTATTAGACGGCCTGTAATGACTTGATGTAAGGCACGCAGAACGGGATAGTAGGTAGTATTGCTTTTCCAGACACTCGAGGCATTGCTAGTCAAACACCAAGAAAGTGGCATATCTCAACGTCGTCCCGCGATTGGCTCCCAGAGCGAGAGAACATTTCCGAGCTGCCCAGCTGGGTTACGCCGGAACTTTTTTCGTAAATTACCCCAGGAAGCACGTCTCTTGATAGTAGGTAGTAGATAGTTGGGACTACTATATCATAGGGTGGATTGGTAGGTGTGCACAGACAATCGCGATAGAGAGCGGACGATACCTTAGACAACCAACATCAGACGGAGAGGGGAGATCGGCAGGGCCCGATACTGTACGAAAAGCCGCCCTATTCTGGACAATTTCCTTAAAATAGCGTCGACGCGAGATGAATTGTGGACTGGCCGAGTTTGGACGTTTTCTGTCAATAGGAGCAGAAGAATAGCATCGATGGAGTTATTGAGGGATATTCAAGTCATAGCGTCTCTTTACTCTGTCATCATGTCCAATGTTCCAATCCATTGTTCTGCTCGTCATTCCAAGCATTCATCAACGACACCCTTGGTAGACAAACTCGCCCCGTCATGGACAAGGTAGATGAGTAAGGAGAGACAAGACCTGTTGGTTGCCGTCGCTCCACGCCCATCCCGGGGCAAATTGTCTCTTGTCCGTCTGTACAAACTTCTGAGACAGGCAGGAGATGCGGGCTACTAGCAGTACAAATGGACGGAGATGCAGGCCAGGAAAAGGAGGTCGAGAGGGGAGGGGACTTTTTTAAGCCCTCGTTTCTTGGCTTTTAAGCTTCATTCTGACACTGCCGCTACTGTTTCTTGGCTCTGATTGCGGATCGACAGGGGGGGTTTGTGATGTGGCGAGTGCGTGTGATTGATTGATGGATGGAGATGATGCAGATGGACGACGGCTTCAATGTACGTTGGTGGCACATGTGCTGACATGACAGTCTTGGTAGAGCTTTCAAATTGAATATTAACAAAGAAAAAGTGTTATTAATATGTTAAACGAATGCCTATGCATATCCCGTCCAAACGCCTAATGCTGTGTATCTGACGCTGTATTACCCATGCATGCCGAGGTAAGACATCTCGGAGCCTTTCCATCACCAACTACATCCCATGTCTTCCCCTATAAACAGACGTCCAATCGTCTCATCTCTCATCTCTCAGCTCTCATCACCGCCGCATCGCCGCCACAGCCTCATCCCTCGGCGGCTTGATATACTCTGCAAGGCGCTGCCCAAGCGACCTCTTCGACGACAGCTGCGGCTGCTGCCCCTTGACCCTCGCCACCCCAGCCGACGACGGCAAAGACGGCGAATAGGGCCTCCGCTCGAGATCCAGATCGTGGCGTCCTCCTCCGCCATTCGACGACGAATAGTACCCGCTGTCGCGATATTGGCTGCTGCGCGCCGCTGCAGCTCCTCCTCCCTGCGTCTGGGACGCCGCCCGGCGCACGCGCTCCTGGCTCTGCGCGGCGGCGATAAAGGCCGCATAATCGGTGGTACTACTACTAGTAATATCCCGCCCGGTCTGAGATGCAGCAGGCTCCGGCTCAGATTCAGTGTGAACGTACAGATGGCCCGGCGCGAGGTCCCTGCGTGGTGAAAGCGCGCAAGGGGGTTCGATGCCGGTGATCTTGGTGGATGGCGATGGCTCGTCTGACCGGGGTTTCCGCCTAGATTGCTCCCGCAGAGACGATGATGTCCTTGCAAAGCTAGAGGCCGCATTCATGGGGACGTAGGGGCTCTTCTTGACGGGGCGGGGCTGGCTCTCGTGGATGACCTCGTCCTCGCCGTCGTAGTTTGCGCTGGTTCTTGTCCAGAAGCGATCGCGAAAGGACAGTCGATGGCGGAGCTGCGATGATGGTGCTGCTGATGCGGCAGTTTGTGGTACGGCAAGTTGCCGGCTGTTTGGGCGGTTGTGTTCCATGATGTGCGACAATGTTGGGTTAGGTATGTATAAGGATGTTTTTGTCTTGATTCAGGTGGGAATAAGCCCGGTTGGTGAGGCTGGCGATAGGGCGTTGGAGATGAAGAAAGAACAACGACAACTGAATGAACAAGAAGATCTCGAACAGGAGACGACGTCGAAGGCAAATATAATATAGCAAACCAAGGGAGAGGGAGAGGCAGAGAGAGATTGATGCCTCTGCAAGCTGCCGTCACAAACACACCTCCCGCCAAGGAAGATAAGGCGCCGTCCGACTCCAGTCAGCGACCAACAACAGAGACACCAGTTTGATTGCAAGACAGGCGTCGTCGGCCGATCCCGTCGCACTTCTCTCATACAGAGATGGCCTGTTCGCCCGCTGAGCTGTGGATGGCCAGTCTTCGTCCGCCTCATTGGGCGAATCGCCAGCGAGTTTGCGGTGCAGCCCTCCTCTGAGGCCGGCGAGTAAGAAACCAGCAAAGCAAGAATCAAGGGTCTGCGAACGCCTTCCGTGGTCGTGATAGGTGGCGAGATGCCTCCGATGGTTGGGTATTCAAAAGGCAATAATCAGAGGGCTAATACGTCGAAGCCACGCTAAAGGCGACGCCGTACATCAGCTCGACAAAGTCGATGGAGAGGCTATCACAGAGATATGAGAATGTCTCTGATGTTGGTCCGAACATGCAGTTGCCGTCCACTTTCGCGTGTTGGCGTAATTTCCACGTCTCAGACCGAGTCAAGCCACTTGCATAGGACAACTCAGCTTTCAAGACAAGGTCAACGGTCTGGAACTGGGCATCAACGGGGTTAAGAGTCGCAGATTGGAGGTGCGGATAGACAGAGTCACGGGCTCAACCCTTTTGACGAGTAGCCGCAATGCATTTCAAGGTGGTGTGCAAACCCCATCTCTCATAGCGCTCAGCAAGTGCGCATACATACATGTCAGCTTCATATGACTTGTCAACATCCGGAAAGATGGCCACCTGCGCGTCAGCCGGAGACGCTCATAGACCTTGACATGTGCGTGAGGCGAAAAAAACCCAAAGTGACAGGTGACAGCTTTTGGTTCTTCGTGGTGTGGTGTCAATCTACAGACAGTTGACCTTTCTTGTTTTCCGTCTTCTGGATCAGCCTGGGGAGTCATAGAGCAATGTCGATAAGCAGGAATAAACTGATACTGCGACTACTGCTTCTCGAAAACATGACATGAGCGGACTCGATAATCTGGAGCAATTCTTCACCATTTGTCGGTAGTGCGGCCCTAGGTCGAAGAAGCGCTGCAAGATGCGAGACTATGGCCACGATCCGCCAATAACCTCAACTGCTTGCTATTAAGCCGTCACTGGTGCCCGCTCTAGCCGTTCTTTTCTAGGTTTATTACAGTTAACTATATTAACTTCTGTCTTAAAAGACTATGCGCAAGCAGTAATACTTATATAGTATAACTAGGCAGACCCTGCTATATTAATCCTACCTTAGTAATCCTTTTATTAAAGGCTATATATTTATTACCTAAAAGACCTTATTTAATTTAAGTAATATCCTTCTTATTTATTTTAATTATATATTTTATTAATAATATAATAATAATACTATTTAATTTTCTTTTTTAATATAAGAATAATATAAATAAATAGTATTTCTTTTTTAAAGGTATTACTTATAGTAGAATAGCTAATAAATAAAACTTTTCTTATTACTTAAATATTAAAGAAAATTAATACTTTATAATTATTAAAGATTATTAATATATAAGTATAATATAAGCTAAAGCAGCTTCTTTACTTTAATTAATAATTATATTTAGAATAATTAGCTATAATATATTTTAATTTTAT
>JAMAKC010000091.1:0-48477 GCA_023628735.1 Trichoderma sp. PF4103 | reverse complement strand
GGGGGGGGGGGGGGGGGGGGGTTGCCCAGGTTGTCCAAGTCACTGGGCTAGAAGTTTTGGTGTCTTGATATGAGTTGCTAGAGCTTGTGTGCGTTGCGCGCAAGCGTTTCATAGAGCTAAGGTGCGGCTGCGACAGACCGTAGAAGGGTTGTGCGATTGTATCTGAAGACGATGCTTCGATGAGGGCAATTCAAGACCTTCGGAAATTGCTTTTGAAGCTGTGAGATCCTCCGCTTTCCTTCAGCTGCCCAGGAGTCGAGTTCCACGGATTTCCATAATGGGGTCATTTGGAATGAACGTCGGGGAATCAGTGGTTGCACAAGCCCGTGGTCAATGGCACAAAGGTCTTGCGAAGACTGTAAAAGCCTGCGATTGCAGGCGAACTGTGTTGAAGCAAGCTAGAAGAGCAATACGCGACGGGCTATTGATTGATACAAAGAAAACGTCTGTCGAGAGCATGTAAATCAAGAACATGTGCGAACGAAAGCCCTCAGGTCCTTGAGGAGGCCACAATCTCGGGCTCGTTGCTCCGATGCTGGTCCCTCACAAACTCCTCGATCTGGGGGTCATGCTCCGGCCGGCGAGGAGGAATCTTGGGCTCTGGCTTGTGCTCCACCTTGTGTTCGTCCGTATGATGTGAGCCGCCGATGAAGGGGACGGAAGCTGGGATGACTGAGGCGACTGTAGCGATGTGTTAGTGACCATCAGAGGTAGCAAAGCGATTCTAGATGCGTGTGCTTGTACGCATGTAATTTCCTTGTCTCATGGGGTAAAAAGGACTTACTCTTGTCAACGACAGCCTTGACCGTCGAATGCTCTCCGCTCTCGCCCTGGTGTTGAGTCCGACTCTCGACTGCCTCTTTGTCGAGCTGCTCCTTGAACGTCGGCGGCTCCTCCGCGCTCTCCTGGTGATCCTTCTTGGGCGAGTGCATATTTCTTGAGAATTGATTGATGTGGCGTCTTTGAACAGTGATATCGCAATATCAGTGTCGTCGTAATCTGTATTATTATTATTCCAGAGGAAGTAACATGGCCTTCAGCTTTGCCGACCTGGGAGCCTTTAAAGCATTCATAGGTACCAAGGCTCGAAAATGGTGACGTCAAAGCTGAGACGGCTGTGTGAGGGTCGCGCTGGAGATCGGCGCGCGGCCAAACTGGAAATTCTTCCAGCGGCCTTGGCCCTGCTGTCGAGCCTGGAATTATAGCGCTGAAGGGGGGCTGCTAGTGAGACTTGGCGGGGGTTTAGCGCTGGACTGTGCGCGTGGTTGAACGGCGCTGATAAGATAAGAAGATTGTCTCGAGTATTATTCCGCTTCCATGTGAATTGCAACAGGCGATATTTTGCTCGGTGACATACATAGAATGATTGTGGTATAAGTCGTTATTATCGTGTTGTTGTTTGCTTCTATCCACCTTCCTTCATTCTTTCTTGCTCTTCTCGTTCATTCTTTGACTCGATATAGACGGAGACTCAAGGCCAAAAGGCCTCTCCCAACCAACCTACCATGGCCCCGATCCCCATCACCATCGTCACGGGCTTCCTGGGCTCCGGCAAGACGACGCTCATCCTCAACCTGATCCCGCAGCTCCGCGCCCAGAACCCGTCCTACAAGCTCGCCCTCCTCAAGAACGAGTTCGGCGACCTCGCGGTGGACTCCCAGCTGGCCTCCTCCTCGGCCATCTCGGGCGTCCAGGAGCTGCTCAACGGCTGCATCTGCTGCAACCTCGTCGGCCAGCTGGGCCCCGCGCTCGCGGAGCTCGAGAGCACCGTCGCGCCGGACCGCATCATCGTCGAGACGAGCGGGTCCGCGTTCCCGGCGACGCTCGCGCTCGAGGTGAACCGGATCGCGAGGGACACGGGGAAGTACGTCCTCGACGGGGTCATCAGCGTGATTGACGTCGAGAACTGGAAGGGGTATGAGGATACGAGCTATACGGCCAAGATCCAGGCGAGGTATACGGATCTGATCGTGTTCAACAAGTGGGAGACGGCGGGCGAGGAGCGGTACGAGTATTGTCTGGATAGAGTGGGTGATTTGGATGTGGATGTGGCGCGTGTCAAGAGCGACAAGGGGCGGGTTGATGTGGGCTTGGTGTTTGGGATCGATGGAGGTCTGGCCAGGGAGTTGACGGAGGCGGACGTCGACGGAGAGCACAACCATAATCACCAGACGAATGGCGATGCTCATCAGAACACCAACAGCCATGGCCACGGACACCAGAGCGAGGTTGAGGTGCTCTCAGTCGAGCTCAAGGGGAGCAGCGGCGCCGCTGTTTCGACAAGCAAGCTGCTCAACCTCCTGCGGTCCGCCCCCAAGGACGAAGCCTACCGCATCAAGGCCGTCCTAACGCTGTCGGAGACACCCAAAAACTCGGATCCAGATGTGCCGCAGCCCGAGGCCAGTCCCCGGGGCCGGTATATCTTGAATTGGGCGTTCGGACGGTGGACGTTTACGCCGTTGGCTGAGAGCGCGGAGGAGCATTCCTCGAGCAACGGCGTGGCATTACGGTTGACGATGATCTTGGGGCGGTATGAGAGCAATAAGTGGAAGAAGAAGCTCGAAGCTGGTGGGTTGATAGAGTTAGAAGGCGGGGATAAAGGGGAGTTGGTTGTCAAGCGGATATTGTAGATGGCGTTGATATAGATGGATTGACATGACTGGCTGGATAGACAATCTGATGAGAATATAGAATGCGAGATCTTGCACATACACTAGAGAGGATCTGCTGGACATTCGTTCTCTTTCTCCCTACCTATGAAAACTAGACCGTATATCCCATGATAACGAGTCACTTCAACCCCCATCAGCAAAATATTCATCATTGAAGTAATACTCTGCCCAGTCGAGTTCATACAGGTCTGAGGGCCCAGCCCCAGCGTCTCTCTCATCATATCCATCGGTGTATATTGCTTGCAGCCCCGTCTGTGACACACATGCCCTTCCCACGGTTGAACACGGAGACACGAGCAACATTGAATCCCGGGCATCACCCACCGATACAGGCGACACCATCATCGCATCATCATTGATGGGAGTCACATCCCCCGAATGAACCGAACTAGACGCTGAATAAATCGAGCTCGAGTACGATCGAGAAGAAAGTTGTATCCCGCTCTTCCCCTCCTCCGCCTCCACCTCCTCTTCGTCCCCTTCATCAAAGGGCCCACCAAAAGGCCCTGCGTACATTGTTCTGCAAGTTCCGCAGAGCTCTCCTCCGCCATGTGAGCAAGGAGCACGGCAGAGATAACATACATGCGCCGAATGCTCCTCTGGTGAGGGTTCGCGAGAGATAGGGAACCGAACGGCTGCAGGTCTCACGGCTTGAACTTTCGTCGTCGCTGGAAGAATGCTGCGGACTATGTTCCACTGCTTCGATGGACGCTGTCCTCCGGCCTCGACGGCGGCGGGCACTTTGATCGAGAGCTGGGGTTTGAAAGTCTTTTTTTGTGCGCGAGTGCGCTGTGCTGGATGTGTTTGTTGAGAGACTCGACGGCGTCTCTGCCTCGCTTTTTCCTCTGCCGTCGAGTTACCATGGGGAACAAGCATGGCTGAATTTCTTCTCTCTCGAGGGACTGGTTTTATGACGGGTTTTCTGACGAACCTCACCATGCCCGGTTTTGGCTCGTGATATCTCGTCTCTGGTTCGTCCTGAACTGGGAGCTCGTCTCCCTCCCGAGGGAGAAGTATGCGCTCACAAACCGTTTCTTGGAGATATTTCCTGGACGACGCCTTCAAAGGGGCTTTTGGGAACTGTGCAAAGCGCGGGTTCTGCTTCGGTTGTCCTATGTTGGAGGCTTGTCTGCCTTTGTTTCGTGGGAGGGCGTCGCTTGGGATGGCCATCTCGGTGGACTCGTTGACGTCTTGATCATGGGGAGATGCATGTTACGTGCGGTATAAGACCTGAGGTTTAGTTAATCGTGAAGTCGGTTCTTGGACTCGGCTGGCTGGATTTATATTGGATGGAGATGGAACTGAACAACGATGTTGTTGCGTTATTGTTTGCGATAGTGCACATGTGACGGTGCAAGGCGCAAACAAACACCCTGAACATATTTTCATCAGAACATGTGCGTTTCTTCATTCGATATTCAGCAATCTTGGCATTTTCCTTTCCATATGCGTAATGTACAAACAGCGAAAATCCTGAAAACACCGCTTCGCTACCCGGCACCGAAAAGCAACATATCATGATAATGTCGAACATGACACATTTCCCGTCTCATTGACACAAAACTCCAACCAAACGCCCAAATGCAAACAGCTCACAAGCTCACCGTGACCGTCATGTTATTGCTCAGCACTAAGAGAGTGGGTGGCAGATCATGGCATAGAAGTTCGACGTCTGAAAGGTACTGAATCGTCCGATCAGTGTCCCGATACGTGCCCTCAATCGGAATGGGGAGCGTGGTCAGGAGAACGGCCGTGTTCTTCGAGTTCTGCCGCATCAGTTCGTTGAGAATGAGGTGTTGCGCTCGACTGGGCAGGTCGTTGAAGGACAAGGCAACGCTCTGCGTTGAGTAGGGAGCACCATCTGCATAACTGGCTTCCCTGTCGGATCGGTATGATTGCTCGAGCTCGGGCATGTTTAAACTCACGTCTCCTTGGTCAAGGGGAGAGGCGTGTGATTCCCGCCGAGACTGCGAAGCGCGGTACCGAGACTGCATCTGTGTGCTTGAACGCGAATAGTACGTTGGCTGCTCGGTGTATGTGGTTGCTCGTACACCTCCCCCTTGATGGCTCCTTGATCCTGGCAGCGGCTGAGTGGAAGAAGACTTCCCCACCGAAGACTGTCTAGACCACGCCGGGCGATCGGTCTTGGGGGTTACAGGGCTCGAGGAGTTTGTCGTAGCGAAGCCGATTCTCGAGCCCGTCTCATCTGTCGTGATTCTCATTTCCGGGACTGGCCGGCTTGAAAAGCGAGCTGCGGATGACTGTCGAGATAGGCCTGGCCGGGGCGTCGATGTGTCGTCGTCTCCTGAGTATCGATTCTCAGAGGACTTCGTAGAGCCACTCGACTGAGAGGTGTTCTGCTGGGATCCTGGAATTGCTAATTGATCCAAGTTGGGGAAAGACTCTATGCTTTTAATGTCAATCGTGAAGCTGCTCCTTTGTCGATTATTCGCTCGAGGGGTGGCGTCCAGATCCACCTCCGGAATTCGTCTAAAGGCTGGTGTGACGATCGAATCTTGCCTGCTGTGGGTTTGCGAGAAGCCTCGAGACGTTGACATTGTACCGTATGATGGGGTGTCTTGGCCATTGCCGTTCGTGTAATATCCCGATCCAGCTGCCAGGCCTAAAGAGTCCTTCCGGCTTGTCTTTGGAGGTGAAGGCGGCGCTTGTGGAAAGTTTGACGAGGACATCTCTGGGAATGATGGAGCTATGACTGACCCTCCCATGTCCATGGTCTCTGTGTCGCTACCGCTTTCCCACTCCGAATCGGTTTCTGCAAACACCTCTTCATTCAAGTGATGAGTGTGCATTCCGATGTTGATGCCCATCTTGGACAGAGAGCCGATATTCGGCCTCTTGGACATGCCGGGAACACCCACAAGGCTGGACCGCCGCCGCTGTGACTCTGGCTCCTCGTGCGGGTTGTAGACTCCTGGTCGCCCGGCAGTTGAAGTGAGAATCTGCACCATGTGCGAAAACTCCTGGCTTGTTGTCATGGGCTCCGATTTCCCGCGAAAGTCTTCCAAGTCGTTCCACCACTCTTCATCTCTTAGTGCATCGCCGACGACAATCTCGCAGTCCAGGCTACTGCCCCGGCCGTTGATAATGCGTTCGTACGTGTCCAGCTGCCCAGAAGCCAGCCAAAAGACTCGGACCTCGGCATCGATACGCAGCTTCTCTAGGAGAGTCTGAACCCGTGCCATTTCTTCCTCAACCTCGCTTTCGTATTCGACAAAGACCATGACCCGTGGGGTATATACCCGTTTCCAATCATGGACGCTGCGAAGAATATGCCCCAGTTGAAGGATGAGCGTGTCTGTCAAAACGGGTCAGTCATACTGAAGACTTGCAACTTTCAAACTCTCGATGGGGTACCGGATGTAGTTGAACCTACACGTATCAAAGTTGGACGTCAACATGCTCCTGCCCTCGGCTGAAACCTCCGCAGACATCTGGATGGGCCACAGATCAATGTACTTTTTCGTGTTTGACCCGTCCTTTCGAGGCGTTTCCAAGCTGTCGAATCCGTACGCAACAGCCACGTTCAGTCGATAGACCAGAGCCAAGTCCTCCAGAGCTGTCATGTACTCTGTAGGGGACATCATGTCTTCTGTACGAATGGCGTCGGTGGGGAGGAAGCCTTTCAGCATCTGGGCAGAAGTATCTCCGCGCCGCCTCCTGGCTGCCTTGCCCTGTGACTTTGGCGGCCTGTTCATCTGGAGAGCTGGCGCCATGGGAATATCCGGCACCCTTAGCCGATGGCTCGATCTTCGCAAGTCTTCCATGTTGTAGAACCCCATGATGGCAATGTTGGGGCGCATGCCGCCGAGACCCGACGATAAGATGAGGTTCCGAATGCCCCAATTGATCGATGGTGACATTGTGAGCTGCACAAACGCCTTGATCTTGGAGAACTCGGATATGTATCGTGTCCAGGCTGCTTGCTGCAACTTCGCCTCGTGCACTCCCGAATGAAAGTCATCCGTCACGATAACATGGCCCAAGATATAAAGCGAGCCCTTCTTCAGAGAGTTGCAGAATTGAATCAACTTGGCCTGCCGCCGTGGGTTGTTGACGAGGAGGATAATCTGCGGTCTCCAGAACTTGATATGCTCGGGCTTCAACCTCAGTAGATACTTTCTGACCTGGTGGTAGATGAGGTTTTGGGAGACGTCGCCCCAGTGCTTCGGCGGGCAGAGGTAGTGAATCAGAAGGAATACCAAAACAAGAGCGCAAATTGCTGTCGACGCATACGTTTCGTCGATGAAGAACATTGCCGCCGCAGACGTGAGACTCCCAAGAAAAGCGGTTTCAGCACTGAATAAAGTAAAGCTTGGTCTGAAATTGGGAGCGGACCCGATCTTCAAGAGGAAGCAAGCTAGATTCATGACAAAGAAGGTCATCTATTCTGATTGTCAGATATCGGCATCGGCAGGGTATCTCTTCGTCTAACTGACCTGGTAACCCATCGAGATGAGTGTAGCGATCTGGTTCAGATCCGCAAAAAGGGCCACTTGAGCAATGCAGTAGGTCAAGAAGATGGCAAAGAAAGGCTCATCGCCACTCATAGACCCCCTTCCGAATAGCGACAAGCCCGGAAGGAGCTTGTCACGAGCAAGCGCTTGAAATAACTTGGCCGAGCCAATGACTCCCATAAGAGCCGAGAAGAAGGTCACGGCACATTCGCCGGCCAGGATGATAGGGGCGTACAAGCTTGTCAGAGAAATGACATTGTCGTTGGCGAGGAAAGACTCGCGAGTGGTAGCCGCAGCCATGGAAATGATGACGATGAAGTAGACGATGAATGTTGTGAGAGTGGCCCATAACGTTCCGTTTGGAATCGCCTTGCTTGGATTTCGCAAATCCCCAGACATGGAAGCCCCTGCAAATATGCCTGAAGTCGCTCTTTGTAAACAACCTATTAGTGATGGGGCTTTCTTAACAAGATGTAAGCAGCAAGTACTCACGGGAAGAGAACGCCAAAGAGACTGCGAAATGTTTTGATGCCTTCATAACCGCCCTCAGAAGGCCGTGGCGCAAAATTGCCAAGCAGAGTATCGATGCTGATGCCCGTGAACTTGATCCCAGCCGTAGCATCTTCGAACGGGGCCTTGAAGACGGCAGATACCGGAATGCTCATGATGGCAACGGTAAGAATAATGAGCAGCGCATTCGAGGCCCTTGCGAAAGCCGAGGAGCCAAGCAGACAAAGACCCGTGCACAGTATCAGGGCAGCTGTCTGTAGCCCATAACCAGACCAGTACCCCTGAGGCAAGATGGGACCCAAGTTGAGCCTGAGGCAGTCAATGAGACCAACAATGTTCATTGCGGTGTTCAGAGCCTGGGCCAAGTAGAACAAGATGCCGATCGAGCCCCCAAACTCCGGACCCAGGGACCTGGAAATCATGTAGTAGGCGCCTCCCCCTTTGACTTCTCCATTGGAGGCGATAGCGGAGAGAGAGAGGACAGTGAGCAGGTCGATGCAGTAGGCGGCGAGAAGGAGACCTGACGCGACGAGGCTGGTTGGAACTGAGCTGGAAAGTATGGGTTGTATTTTACTTGCTGCTCACCTAGGATGCCAATGAAGCCAACTTGTCCCAGGATCTGGCCGAATCTGAGGAACATGAGGATGCTCAGGATGTTGAGGCAGACGGGGATATAGACGCCGGAGACGGTGTCCAACTTGCCGTTGCCGGCGGACCTGTCGTGCTCCATGGCCATTGTCAAGGATCCTTTTCTCTCTGACGGCGGATGAGGCATGGCAGATGCGGTGCTCGTCGAAAGGCTCTCGGTTCAATTATAGAAATCGCGAGGGCGCTCGGAGTGATGAATTCCAGAGTGCATCCCTTTTAGCAAACGGACTCTTGGCCAATGTCTCAGGTGAGATCTGACCGCGGCATCATAGCCTAGGCAGGTAAGTAGAGGGTATAAGAAATTGGCGTGGCAAAGACGATATACGAGCAGAAGACGAATTGGCGGGAGAAGAGATAGAAGGCAAAGTGCAAATACGCGGCATCCTCCACCGCACTGCCGACAACGCGGGAAGATGGCTAGAACTGGAGATGCTATCAGAGCCAGAGCAAACGGGCAGCACTGAAGATGGCGACCACGCCCATATCAATGCCCAGAGAAACTGCTAAATCTAATATTAGACAGGCGGCCAAATGCCGTTAATCTTCAGTCAACCCAAGACCGGCGTCATACCACGGCTCGGGGATCTGCAGCGGGGCAAGTGTCGAGAGAGCCATTTGCCGTTGACACCATCGTGCTTGGTGGCATCTCGTTAGGTAAATCTCGCCGCCAGAAATCCGGTTTGAAGCTGTTGTTGTGCATGATGAATATGCACGCTCTTGTCGCATCTGGGGTCTTTGCCCCCAGAGGCGGTCTCAGGTCTTGCAGGTCTTTGCCTTGCTCTGAGTGAGGCGGTTCTCGTCATGTTGTTTGCTCAGTTTGTGGCAGGTATGGGAGTCTGACTGTGAACCGGCGCTTGTGACGGACAGGGCCCTTGGACCATACGCTTTTGGTGTTAAATCGACTCTAGGATCCATCATCTATGCTTGGGCTGCTACTAGCATCGCCGTCGATGGTGGCTAATCGAACCTCTGAGCCGCGATAGTACCTCGAAACCAGGTGGAAATGTCAGCTCCAGAGCAACAGGAGGGTGGCAACCGTTATCCTAGCGCGGGCAAGTTGATCTCCAGCCCGGGTTTTGCGGGAATTTGGAGAGCTCGATTTGCAGGCA
This sequence comes from Trichoderma sp. PF4103, assembly GCA_023628735.1. NCBI lineage: Eukaryota > Fungi > Ascomycota > Sordariomycetes > Hypocreales > Hypocreaceae > Trichoderma > Trichoderma sp. PF4103. Next base: position 39,063 of record JAMAKC010000091.1, on the reverse strand, counting down.
GTTTGTGACCCTTGTCGCCAGCACCCAGAGGAGGGTGACGGTTTGATACCGACGGTTGTCCTCGAGGCAACGGTAGGGCTGCGATATTCCGTCAACCTCAGCGTCTCTCCGAGCTTCACTGCGAACCTAGGCCCAGATCCAAGATCGTCGACACTGCGAGTTCTGGTTATCACCTCATGGCACATGAAGTAGCAGTCTGAATAGACATTCTGTCCGTCGATACGTAGTCAACGGCAGGCTGTCACGCATATGCGCGATCATCCTTGCTGCCCCGCCAAGCCCGCCCAAGTTATCACGCGCCATGACGGCATTCCCAGCCAGGCGATCCATTGTGGGCGAGAAATCATCCTTTGAGCTGATACTGGTCGTTTACTGGTGCCTGTCGAGGAAGTGCGCTGTTGGAGAAGAGATCACGATGCGCAGTGACGGCGTCGAAAGGACCGCAAATGCTGAGAGACGGTAGTATTACTGTCTGGTTTGGTGATGATTTGCAAAATGGAGGCCATCCATCGAAGTTCTTCAGCAGGTCATCTTCCATGCACCGCGGCACTTGAGGTGACGTATCCATCGGCTCGTCCCGTCTGTCATTGGTGTTGCTGCAGCTTCGAGACGTCCAGCATGACCAAGCCATCTGAACTACCCCATGGGCACGGTTCGCCGGGATGGGGGGATGGATCCATCGAAGGATGGGCAGCACGGCTGGCCATCACCAAACGCAGCCCTCAAAGTCCAAGCCCAGCGAGCGTCAGCAGCCGGCCAAACGCGTGGTGCCAGCCCCGTGATAAGTCGCAGTCATCCTCTGTACAGACACGCCGCATAGTGTATGTGCTGCCTCGCGCGCGCTGATAACGTCGTCGTCCAATTAAGACTTGTCCTTCCTTATCCGGAGGCGCGGTGTTTGGCCCTTGGTGGCTGAGATAGGCCGATTGACTTCCCCTTGAGATATCATTTTGTGGCTGCTTGGCCATGACATCCTCTCTCCCTGCGTGGTAACCCAGCAATACGGCATCATGCTGCGTGTGTCAGTGCTATCTCCAGCAGACTCGACACGGCGTGACCATCGAATATCGTATCTTGCAGGGTAGGCCAAGTCTCCGCGTCCGCTCTGGATGCTAGCGGACACAGCAATCAGCTGTCTCCGATTGAGTGCCGCGACAAGTGTCGTATAACCCAACCACCGCTGTCTCGGAGCTGCAGAGCCCTCTGCTCTTGGTCGCGACCGGGTCTCACGATAAGCCCGGATGCACCCACCAGAAGGGCAGTCGAGGCTTATGTGTGCAGCATCCATGCACAGTATTATCAATCCATTCAGATCCTCTGCCCAGCATCATTTCCACGGCCAGCCGACTTCAACGGAGGCGTCTGTCGAGCTGAGGGTACCGATTCGAAACCGAGCCCATCTTTGGTCCGGACGAGGTACCCGCTGGAACGGTTCTTTTGCTTCTGCCGCCGTCTATTCGCGCGAATCAGTGGCTGCGTGCTGGTCGGATTGGACGAGGCTCGATGCCGTTGTGGATGGAAATCAATCAAAATCGCATTGCATTGGCTTTGTGCGATTGTCGGCCCTGCCTCTCAGCTGCCGCTTCAGGCTCCAGGCGGCGCTCTCCGTTGATGGGATCAATGTACAGGTACCTCGCTGCGCTCTCCCTGCACATCGAGCCGATCTTGGGCGGTCACAGCGGGACCCCAGCCGCTGGAGGCCCACCGCAGAGCCCCTGCTGGTCACCAGACGTGATCGCTGGGGGCGGTGCTGCCAGTCCCCAGAATCGGCGCCTGGAGCGCTTCAGCTGCGACCGCCACCGACTGCCCGCTGTAAGGAGCGCCTCCAATGCACAGGTACCGGTACTTTGTGCCTGTAGCCCGCCCTGTTCCTGGCCTCCCCGACCGTGTACCTCGTACCGGCCAAGGCGGTTTAGCGTGGCTTCTCCGTGATTTGATAGCGCAGCTCAAAGGACCTTTTGGCTGGCAAGGCAGTTGACGGAGCAGCGCCAAACCCTCAGTCATCAATCCACAGCATCCATACCAATAGCTTGACCTTACCGTTCCATGACCTCTAGCTTGCACCTCTGCCATTCAACCTTCCCCCCTTCACTCTCGTCTTCTATCCTCCTCTCCTTCTTCTCATCCCCTTGATCGAACTTCTCCTACTCCAGGCAGCAAGCGGACCGACTTCGGATCGTCACCCTGTCCGCGAGTCTCAACTAGGCGCCGTCCCTTGACCCTTATCTGCCGCTCTTTCGAGTTGTCACCGAGTCTCCCTCGCAATCGCGGCCGCTTCCATCGGCACGCCCAGGCAGACACATCTTTCCTTTGACAGACCGATATGCGATAGAGATCAGGACTCGATTCGAGCGAGAAAGAGCACCACTGTCACAGAAGAAGAGAAGAGAACCAACCAGAATGTCGTCACCGGCGAGGAGCGGGCTGGTGGCCCAGGACCCCGTCCCCATGTCTTCCTCACCCAGCCTGTCCCAGCAGCGGCCATTCTCATCGTCTCTACCCCGAGGAGAAGTCACTGCTAGACTTGCCGAGCCGATCCGGTCTGGGTCACCCATGAGGAGTGGCTCGCCCCGTCCAGGATTCACAAGACCCGAAGGCAGCGCGTCTGGCGAGGCTTCGTCCTTCGCCCAAGGTCCTGGGGTGTCTGCTCTGGCTGCGGCCTTGTCCGACTCCTTGGGGCAAACGCCGCCTCGACACGGCACTCCCTCAGCCCGCGTCGGCACGCCGCCGATCCGTCCGTTGTCCCCCTCGGGAAATGGCCGCTCTGCCACACCGACAAACTATGGCTCCTTCGACTCGAGAGGCCGCCCTGGGGCCGAAAGCACGGGACCTTATGAAGATCCTGAGATTATCAAGAGGCATCTGGTGCAGCCCAGCGAGATGGATAACCCCACATCAGAGGCGTCGTCGGAAACCGGCAAGGGCAAGCAGACGGCCGATTTTGGATTCGGTACCGCCGGCCTGCACGACGACGAGTTCTCGAGTTTACGTCTACAGGGCGGCGACGTAACACGGGGGATCTACAAGTGGACCGAGCAGGCAGAAGCCAGGACAAAGATGCAGCGTAGCAAGAGTTTCGACCATGCGAGGCCAGAGCCTGAGAGCGAGACTCTCGACATCAGCTCCATCAAGGTGCCGGGTGGCTTCCGAAGGAATCACCTCCGAAGAACCGTCATCAGCCCTTCGGGACATCCTGAAGATGGCTACGGAGGTGCTGATTCTCCTGGTAGCAACCGGCCGCTGTTCACGTCGAGCTTTCTCGAGTTCTTGTCCATCTATGGCCACTTTGCTGGTGAAGAGCTGGAGGAAGACGACGAGGTTCTGGGGCCCAACGAGTACTTTCAATCCGGCCAGGACGAGGAGGAGGAAGAGAACGAGGAGCCCATGGAAGACAGCGCGCTGCTGGGCCCTTCAAAGAAGAAGCGGAAGAGAAAGGTGCGCGGCGGCAGCGGCCAGAACAGCCAGATGAACGCGGCCCTGCTGTTGCTCAAATCTTTCGTTGGAACCGGCGTCCTGTTCTTGCCGCGTGCCTATCTCAACGGTGGCATGCTCTTCAGCAACCTCGTCCTCCTTGGTGTCGCGCTGCTGAGCTACTACTGCTTTGTTCTTCTGGTCACGACGCGACTCAAGGTCGAGGGCTCGTTTGGTGACATGGGTGGTATTCTGTACGGAAAGTGGATGCGGGCCATCATTCTGGCTTCCATTGTCCTCAGCCAGATTGGATTCGTCGCAGCTTACATTGTGTTCACCTCGGAGAACTTGCAAGCATTTATCCTGGCCGTGACTAACTGCCGCACGTCAATCAGCATCCCGATGTTGATCCTGATGCAGATGGTCGTCTTCCTGCCCTTTTCGCTTCTGCGAGACATTGGCAAGCTTGGCTTCACGGCGCTGATTGCGGACGCCTTTATCTTGATTGGACTCGCGTACCTCTTCTACTACGACGTGTTGACGCTCGCTGCCGAAGGCCTCGCGGACATTATCATGTTCAACCAGCGGGATTGGACGCTGTTCATCGGAACGGCCATCTTCACCTTTGAGGGCATTGGCCTGATCATCCCCATCCAGGAGTCGATGAAGAACCCCGAGAAATTTCCCAAGGTCATGTTCCTCGTCATGATCATCATCACGATCCTCTTCACCGTCATGGGCGCCATCTCGTACGCCGCGTACGGCTCCGAGACGCAGACTGTCGTGCTGCTCAACCTGCCGCAGGACAACCGCATGGTCAACGTGGTGCAGCTGCTGTACTCGGTGGCCATCCTGCTGTCGACGCCGCTGCAGATCTTCCCCGCCATCCGTATCGCCGAGACCGAGCTGTTTACGAGGAGCGGCAAGTACAACCCCTGGATCAAGTGGCAGAAGAACATCTTCCGCTTCTTTGTCGTGATGATGTGTGCCGCCATTGCCTGGGGCGGTGCCGACAATCTGGACAAGTTTGTCGCGCTCGTAGGCAACTTTGCCTGCATCCCATTGGTCTACATATATCCTGTAAGTTTTGTCTCCTGCTGCCCCGTCTCTGTCCACGATGATACTGACTTGCTCTTTCTCAGCCTCTGCTCCACTACAAGGCCGTTGCGCGATCCAGGTTCTGGCGATACTCGGACATTGGACTGTGCATCTTTGGCCTCATCGCCATGGCGTACACCACGAGTTTGACGGTCATGAGCTGGGCCAACTCGTCGCCCAAGGCGCCCGGATACTGCGATCGAAGGGGCACATAGGCCCGAACAGGCTGACGCCTGAGTCCGAGAGGGCTCAGGGTATTGTCTTGCCGTACCTCGGCAATAGCGGGTGAAGAATTTCTTTTCCCTTTTCTTGTTCTTTTTCTTACACTGTATTTGCGGTCGTTTTGTTTTTCTTTGGAATTTGGATAAGTACTGGGCGAGGTATAGGATTTGGCAGAAGACACAATCAGATTGCAAAGACTTGTATAGAGGAGGACTATTCACTTAGGTGTACTTACATGCAGGCCATTTGGGATATACGCGATAGAGAATGCCGTACGGACTGGAAGAGGGAGTAAAGTATAGCGGGATTGTTTTCATCTAATACATTCGAGATAAATGGAATCGTGTCCTTCACCAACTTGAAGTTGTGACAGCTTTATCTCAACTTGCATCATATGTAGGTATTTCCCCTTCCGCCTTGATGCTGTTTCTCGTGAGCAGCCGCCAACTAGCGCCGCGGGGCCGTTCCGTGGTGGAGAAGGCGACAGCTGAGCCGGACTCAACACCAAGACACAGCAGAGCAAAAGGCCGCGCATCTCGGTCTCCGAGACCTCACAAGTTCTCCGTACTACAAACTAGGTACTACAAATACCACCTTTGGCCTTGCCTTGCATCCTTGCAGCGCTGTTGGCCAACGGCTAGTGCCCACGCGACGATTAGCAATATCTGGGGCACTGATTGCAGTCTCTTCCCTGGTCGTGTTCTGAGCAGATCCGATCGGATCTGAGCTGCCTTTTCTTCTGTCAGAGCGACCACCATGTCGAGCGCTGGCTCCCGTCTTTTCCGTCCGTCGCCAGCATGTCGTTGCGCATGCCTTTCCGTGCACCTCTCCTCGTCCAGCAGCAGCTCCGGGCACCGCTGAGCCCGAGACAATCGCGCCAATTCAGCACCCCGACCCGACAATGCGCCTCTGTCCGAACCAGAACGAGGACTACAATCATCAGCACCCCCTCCTCAGCGGCAGCTCCCCGACGAAGCATCACCTCGCGACCCCGGCCTCCGCCGTTCCCGACGGTATCGACATGCCCCTCGCCGACGTGCGCATGCGCCGAGACGCCCGCCATGCCGGACGGGCTGGAGATTGACCACGCGAACCCGCTCAACGGGGTCATGGCCGGCTACGCGGAGCACGTCGTCGTGTGCACGGGCAAGGACGACTGGCCGTCGAGGATCGAGGACGAGAACGGCGGGGACAACCTGGCGGCGGATCTCAAGGAGCTGTTTGGCCGGGGCGGCAAGTATACCGATGTAAGTGATACTATCGTGTACCTGGAAGCAACACAAGACTTGGTGGAGGAAGAGGGGGATGGGGATGACACTTGATTTTCTCAAAGGCTGACAAGATATGGTTTCTGCAAAAAAAATATAGCCCTTCCACCACATCTCCGTCATCAACTCGTCCTTCCCGAGCTCGACGCCCCCGCGCAAGGCCGTCCAGTCGACGTCGGTCTACCTGCTGCCCAGCTTCAAGTACGTGCCCCTGCTGCCGCGCGTGTCCTTCGACAGTGTCAAGGCCCTGGCCAAGGGCTTCCTGCTGCCGGAGCGGCTGCACCCCGCGCACGCCGGCCTGTCGCCCGCGCACCGGGACCGGCTGACGCGCAAGGCGGCCTTCCAGGGCCTGCTCCCCGGCGTGCGGGACGTGAGGGACGTGCTGGTGCTGATATGCGGGCACGGCGGGAGGGACATGCGGTGCGGCGTCATGGGGCCGGTGTTGAGGAGCGAGTTTGAGGATAAGCTTGGGAGGAAGGGGTTTACGGTTGCGAGGGAGGCGGTTCCGGTTGGGAATTTGGAGGAGGAGGAGGAGGAGGAAAACGAGATGATGATGATGAAGAGGGTGGAGGGAAGCAGCAGCAGCAGCAGCAGCAGCAGCAGCGAAAAGGTTGCGAGAGTCGGGCTGATTAGCCACATTGGGGGGCACAAGTTCGCGGGCAACGTGATCATCTACATGCCGCCTGGGTTCACGGCGGAGGGCGGCGAGAGGCATCCCTTGGCCGGATGCGGGATCTGGTACGGGAGGGTAGAGCCGAGGCACGTCGAGGGCATCGTGGGCGAGACGGTGATGGCGGGGAGGGTGGTGGAGGACATGTTCCGGGGAGGCATCGACGCACACCGACGGATTCTGCGGCTGTGACGCATTTGCATTATACTATGTACTACTAATAGACGGGAGTTTTTACATGTTTGAGATTTCCTGTTGATCATGAGGACGGAGCGGAGGAAACAGGAGAAGGAGATGTTCAGGGCGGAAAACTCGATACTACCTTACCTTAGCAACATCTGAGGAGGCATGCAGCTATTCCGCAGTCCCGCCTCAAACCGACAAATGGGCACATTGGCTTAGACAGAAAAAGTGAAAGACATCGGAGCATGTGACAGATGCGCCTCTGTCTGCAATATTACGTCGTACTAATACCTCCATGGGATCCAATGTCTCATCTTTCTTCTGCGCGTGTACGTCGTAGGACTAAACTAAACTGCTTGTCGCACGCACAAAGTAATACCTCCGTCCCACGAGTAATAGTCCTGGTCATCTAGTGCGGCCTAATGCCAGCATTGCGATCCCCCCTTGCTCTCGGCATTCCCGCCTCTCGGAGATCCATTCATCGGCGTCATCGCCAGCAACCTTTGTGTCGTGTTTCCCCCTTGATGGGCCGTCTCTTGGCGGAAAAAAATCCATTACACAAAGACGAGGAGGAGGGGAAGGGGTGTGTGTGTGTGCGTGAAGACACTCTTTTCAGCCAAGCCTTGCGAATTGTTTCTGGTATTTCCGTGTGACTCCAAGACATTTGATGTAATACTTATTGTACGACGTACGACTCTTATGCCGCTCATATGACCCCACTCTCCCTCTCTATCTCTGTGTGTCGGTGCATGAGGTCGACTGATGACTGCATGCGTCGATGGGGGGGTTTTGAAGCGAAGTGTGCCTTGGATGAGACGCTTCAGCCTTGTTAGGGGGGGTGGAGGAGGAGTAGGAGGGGGGAGGACGGAGGATTCTGTCGTTAAAAGGTGCCGGATTCGGCCATTTTCTGATATATGACTGCCTTCTCGAAGACTTCTTGTGCTCTTAAGCTGTTCTTCTTTTGCTTCTGCTTGTTCCGAGGTTGAACTTGTCAAATCATTACGCACTTGTATAACTCACCTGTCGAGCTTTACTGGAAGATTAATCACAGATACGAGAGCAAGAGAATATCACGATCGGAGGGTCATAAGCAAAAGTTACATCACACATATCACACTCACAAACAAAACACACACAATGCCGTCCTCGGATCCCCTGGCCGGCCTCAACGTCTCCATCAGCCAAGGCACAACCTCGCCGCCGTCCATCGTCGCCACCGTCAAGAACAACAACCCGCACCCCGTCACCATTGCGCCCTACCAGTCGCCCTTTGACGGGCTGCTCCTCGAGCAGGGCAACCTGTCCATCGTCCCCAGCTACGACAACAACAACAACAACGACAGCGACAGCTCAGCCTCTTCTTCTTCTTCTTCTGGTCACAACAACAAGCAGCAGCAGCAGCAGCCACTCGCCTACCCTACCATCGCCCCCAAGCGCGTCTGGCCCCCGCCCGCAGACAGCCTGGTGACGCTGGGCCCGGGCGAGAGCCGCACCGCCGAGATTGTCATCCGGCACCCGGTGCCCGTGCGGCAGCTGAGCAGCAGCGGCGGCGGTTCCGCGACGGTGAAGCTGCGCGGGCAGTGGATGTCCGTGTGGAGGCGGGCCAAGGAGGAGATTGGCGAGGCGGACTGGGACGACGTGTCGAACCCGGATGAGTTTTCGGGCGTGTACGAGTCGAATAGCCTCGAGATTCGGATTGCCTGAGATGTTGACTCTATATTGTCTATTTGATTTGAAAGTTTGTATGGATATTTCTCAGGATGGCGAAATGGAGTCTGATAATGTTGTTTTGTATGACGCAAATTGGAAAAAAGGATGCCTTGATAGGGGTGGTGGGTGAATGGGTTTATGGTCACTTATACAAGCTTGGATTACAGAGTCCATGTTGGCAGAGGCTTTGGACCACGTGACCCGATTTTATGCTTCTTTTTTTGCGCCTGCTTTTTCTACAATAATGAACCCCCTTCAAAACTTCAAGACACTCTCATTATGAGCTGAGCAATTTTCGATTGATCAAAATATACCTCAGTTCTCTCTTTCTACAAATGTTCGCTTCCAGATCTTGACATATCTGTATAGAATCGGCGCAATGGCAAGCAGACGAGCCGTCCTCGCAACAGCCCGTCTTCACTCTCATCCTCCAACAACACCATCCTCACTCATAAAGACCATCCCAACAACATCAAAGCAACAACCCTCACAGCCTCCCCGAAAATACTCAACAACAACAACCCAATCCCACACCCACACCCCCAAACCAAAATCCCGCAAAATCCCCCTCCTCATCACCACCGCCATCCTCGGCACCACAATCTACTACCTCGCCTCCCCCCCCTCAAAACCAACGCTCCTCAACTCGGAAACCTTTGTCCCCTACAGCATCACCTCCCGCGAAGCAATCTCCCCTACATCATTCATCTTCACCATCCGCCCCCACACGCCAAACCCTTCTTCCCTGCCGTATCTCGTCCCCTCGTCGTCATCATGGCGGTATCCCCTCTGGTCCGTCGAGTTCAAGCAGCCGCAGGTGCAAATCGCGCGGCATTACACGCCGCTGCCTCCGCTGGAGGGACAGCAGCTGGATTCCGCTGACGACGGTTCGCTGAGCTTCTACGTGCGCGCCATTGGAGGCGGAGAAATGTCGACGTATCTCAGCCGTTTGGGCGTCGGTCAGGGTGTTTGGCTGAGAGGCCCTCACGTCGGCTTCGACGTCGCCGCTCGACTCGGCCGGATGAACAATGTCGTCTTCCTCGCGGGCGGCACGGGCGTCGTCCCGGCAATGCAAGTCGCAAAGGCCGTCCTGGACAACAACAACAACGACAACGACACCAAGAACTTAGAAACTCGCGTCACTATCCTCTGGGCCATACGCAAGAGGGAAGAACTCCAACAAGCCAGCGCCGTCCGAAGACAACCCTCATGGTGGCACTTTTGGACCAGCAAAGGCAGCGAGCCGGAAGAGCTCGACAACACCCAGCTGCAGCATCCAAGCCCCATCGCACAGCGCCTCATAGCTCTCAAGGCGAAATACGGCCCCCGGCTGCGCATCCAGGTCGCAATCGACGAAGAGAAGACCCAGTTCCGCGAGCTTGACCTCCAAAAAGCCATCTCGCCAGAACCCTCCTCGTCCCTCAGCCGCTCTACTTCAGCGCCCGGATGCCGTCTGCACGATGCGGCTATGCTGGAGCTGGCCCCCGAGTTTGAAGCGCCGGCTGCGGAGGACGACTGCAAGTGCGGCCGCGGAGCCGGCAAGAACCTCTTCATGGTGTCCGGCCCGGACGGCTTCATTGCTCACTATGCTGGGCCCAAGAGGTGGCTGGGCGGGCAGCAGATTCAGGGGCCGGTGGGCGGCGTCGCAGCTCGGCTGCAGAGGAGACATCCGTGGCTGGCGGACGACTGGCTCGTGTTGAAGCTATAGACGGTTGGGCATACATGTACAGCATATTCACTTCACCATGAAGATAGAACGGCAACGGGGGGCACACATCGGTCCAACTGTTACATTTCTTCTCAGTTTGGAGATAAACAATAAGCAACATCTATGAGAACACCGCGCAGGTACCATACGGAGTATATAGGCAACGCATAACAAAGTCGCTCAAGTCGCCAATACGCCTCTTCACCATCCCTTCACCCCTTTCCACGGATCACGACCCCCACGAAAGTCAGTCCTCAAAATCACCGGTTCTGCACCTTTCTATAGGACGGTGGCTTCATCGTTCTCCTGATGAGCTTCCCCGCATAGGGCGGGATCAAAGAAATAGCTCCAATGGCCAAGACACGCCAGACGAATCCCCTGTTTCATCAGTTAGACAAAGCGCTCAGAGCAAAGTGAAGGGGATATCACGAGGAGAAAAGGCTTACCAAGTAATCAAAAACTCAAGGTCAAAGTAATCGCCCAGAAACGGCAACGATCCAATGTAAAAGATAAACGTCCCCACGATGCTCATAATCATCACGGGATGCCACGTCGTAATCTCAATCGCCACCATGAGCAGCTCGTTGAGCACCAGCACCGTGTAGCTGACCGACACCATCCTCTTGCTGTCGACCTCGGTCAGGAGCTGCGACAGGCCCTGGATCATGCCGCCCTGGTAGATCGACACCAAGACCCAGACGAAGAATGTGCGGTACGACAGCGACCGGCCCGACGTCAACTCCTTGTAGAGCTCGGGGTACAGGTTCGCCAGGTTCTCGTCCACGTCCTTGTCCAGCACCAGCGACAGGACGGGCGCCGCGGTGTAGACGGTGGCGTAGCCGACCATGAGCCAGTTCTGTGTGTCGCGCTTGTTAGAAAGCCATTCATCAATCTTTCTTCTCCTCAAGCGCCGGACGTACCTTGTATAAACCCTCGGGCTCAAACTTCAGAGCTATACTGTACATTGTTTGACACACTGCAATTATCAGACCTCGATGAATGACAAATTGAGCCAGCTTCGCGCTGCGCTTGTAGCTGTTTCGTCCGTGCCAAACCAGCAGCTTGACCAGGTGGCAGAACTGCTCAATCGAAAAGTCGGCTGCCAAACTGGCCTGCCGTCCCTCCTTGCCGACAATGCCGACTCCCACGTCGGCCGCCTGGATCATGGAAACGTCGTTGCCACCGTCGCCGATGCAGCACACCCGCTTCTTGGTGTATTCGCGAATGAGCTTCGCGACCTCGGCCTTTTGCGTGGGTGAGCATCGACAGGCCACGACGGTGGGCAGGAGAACGGCAATGGAGATGAACTCAATGCGGAAATGCGTAAGGAACAGCGCCAGGCTCTCTCCGTCTATGAGAAGACATGCGTCGGTCTTGCTTCGGAGGAAGTCCAGATGCTCTTGGGCATTGTCCTTTCTGTTGAGCTTGGCAACCGTGTAGATGTACTGGCCTCGCGCAACCAGCTTCGAGCTGATGGCCACGCACCTCGCCGTCTCCACCTTGTCGCCCGTCAGCATCCAGATCTTGATGCCGGCATTCCGGAGCAGTTCCAGCGACGGCTTGACATCTTTTTGAAGCTTATCCTCCACGCCCGTGACGCCCAGCAGCTCTAGGTCGCTCTCCAGATAGCGGGAAACGACCCTTTGCATCCCGGCATCTCGCCCCGTGATAGAGAGCGAGGCCTCATGGTACTGAGAAGCAAACTCTTGGTACTGCTGATGCGATAGCTTCTTCCTTCCGACGACCAGGGTTCGCAGTCCCTCGCGAGCCATGTTGGCCGTCTCTTCATCGAGCCAGTCGTTCGCCGCCACGATCGAGCTCATGACGGTATCGGCACCCTTTTGGTAGAACCAGATTTCGCCGCTGCCGAGGCTGGGATGAGTAGTATGCATGCTCTCGAGAAATTGTACCACAATGCCCATGCGCTTGCCTTCGGACGTAAAGGGGAAGACGTCGAGGATTCGTACGCGAACGACAGGCCTCCCCGTTTCGGTCGACTCCAACACCATTCCTTTGCGGTCACGGTACGAGAGCTTCAGGCCCACCGATTCGGTCCATCTGACAATGGCAATCTCATCGGGAGAGGACGCCTGGTACGACGTAACCTCTTTGCCGTCTTCGATCTCGGATGTCGGCGTCACGTTGTGGCAGAGCGCCAGAGCGAGTACCACATCTCGCACGCGAGAGCCAATCTCTCGTCGTGTACGGGTGGCGCCCACGTTGACGGTGTTGGTCATGGCTGAAGAAGGAGTAACGAGGGCGTCATGAGATGAAGGGCCGGTGGTGGGCTGGATGTGAAAAGCCTGCCTGACATACGAGCTAACCTCATCCATGGCTTCGTTGGCGTACGAAACGGTGCCTACATGGATCTTCTTCATTTCCATGTCGTTCTGAGTCAGTGTGCCCGTCTTGTCGCTCAGCAGATACTCGATCCGGCCCAAGTCCTCTGGGATGGTGCTCGTGCGAACGACCGCCCCCGGAATCCCCGGATCCCTCTGGATGAATCTTGAATAAGCACTCTTGCCCATGTCGAGATTCACTCGAAGGCTGATTGGCACAATCGTCGAAAACAAGACCAGGAATCGCATGATCTTGATGTACCAGGCGTTTTCGCCATTCTTCTCAAAGCCCTGCAGAGCGACAAGAATGATGGACAGGGCCAGCGTAAGAGCACAGAGGATCTTGGTCAATGAGTTGATCTCGTATTCCAAAAGGCCGGTCTTTGAGCGAGACGGAGAGGTGGACAGCGCGGATCGGGTCTGCGGACCGGTGTAAAGGATGACTGCAAAGGTGGTCCCCTGGGAGGCAATGACAGTGTTGGCCCAAGCGGTGTTGTCGATGGACAGCGCCGCCGAGTTGGAATCGCTGCTGCTCTCGCCTTCCGGCCTGGGCTGCTGGCTGATTGCGGCTTGCCTGGTGGGCATCAACTCGACCGTTCCCACAAACTCGTTGACCTTCTTGTCGGGCTTGCCGGCTGTGATGCGGAGGCGGACAAACTCTTCCAGCGCAATGCACTGGGTGAGCGGCGATGCCAATCTCAGCTTCCAATCCGTCTCTCCGTCAAGCTGGTCTGTCCTGATGAATGTTTCGCCGGAAGGGCCACTGTGTGTGTCGCTCTGTGCCGCCGGTGCCTCGGGTGCCTTGCCCTTCGCACTGGAGCTGGACTCGCCCTCTTCAAATGCAAGCAACGTCTCCTCCTCCTCCTCCTCTTCGGCGGGCTCGTTGGCTGATGAGCTGGATGTGGTTCCTTCCGTGGAGTGACACTGTAGAATCACCACATCGGCTGGCACCCGTTGCCCCTTGGTAAGCTTGAGAACATCGCCCACGCGCAGATCCTTTGACTTGCGACTGATTTCCTGAACGACCGAGGTCGGCTGGTCTTCGTCCTCTTGGATATCGGCGAGGTCATGGCGGCCGGCTTGCGCCTTTCGAGGCTTACGCCCAACCGTTTCGGATTTCAGTGGTCGCCTCGGCCTGGCGCTCTTTGAGTACATTCCGGGTTCTGTGAACTGTAGTACATGATATTCTTCCGAGTTTGCTTCGTTATCCCTTCGCCGCCTATCGATATCGTCGTATGCCTCCTTGCCCATGGTGATGCAGAGAACAAAGGCCAGTGGCGCAATATAGGTCGACAAATAACCAATTCGAAGGGCTGGTATTACCTGCGATAGCGCAACAAGCAAGAAGTACATGTTGAAGAAGAATGAGAATTCGTTGTATAGCGTGACGGGAAGGAAAGTAAATGCCGTGTACTTGGCGTTGGAGACGATGTTGGTCGGGAACCGAGATGTCTGGGTGGAACCCACGGCGACCATTCGAGAGGATGACGGGTCATCGTCCTCTGCCTGCTCCTCCGATTCCAAGTTGCCGGGCTTCGCAGACGAGAGAAAGCGCGGCCATCGTAATCCGGAGCCTAGATGTCGGGACGTAGGGGGTCTTGCGCTCTGTGAGCCCTGGCCGCCCAACAAGGGCGCATCGTCCTCTCCATTCCCGCCGTCTTCAGACCATTGATGCCTCGAGCCAGGCTCATCGTGGTCCTCTATCAAGTCGTGTAGTTGCTCGTGTGAGTCTTGACGATTCCGACCGAGGTCTCCATATCCACTGTCCCGCTTCGCGCGCCGCAGTCCACCCATACGCAAGTTCCGTAGAGCTATCCTCGATGCTCTCTGTTCTTCTGCCGGATGGCTCTGCTGCAGCTCTCGCGCTGGCTCGGTCGAGATGGGGTCGAGCTCTTGAATGTCAAGGTCGAGGTCGGAGTCGGAATCGTTGGAGGGAGACTCGGGCGGCTGGTAGGTGGGTGAAGGAGGCATCCCGCATCAAGCTGATACCGGGCCTCGGCAGTGGGTTGCGTTCTGGGAGAGCTGCCACCGTGGCCGGATGCTCATGCTGCAGTCTGAGCCGAAAGGAGGAAGAAGAGGGTCGACGGAAGCTGTTTGATGGATGATGGCGGTCGACGATCACGGAGCGGCGGGGAGCATTATCGGTCCTGTCAGATGATCCGGGTCCTCGCCCAGATGGGCTTTTATGCTGGTAAATGGGGTCTGCAGTCTGAAAACACCATGTGAGTGGCCAAAGAGTCCCTGTGTGGTCAACGCAAGAGATTCTGGATCTGTATGCAGCTGCTGATGCCGGTTGTTTGTTTGTATGTATCGAGTGCCAAGCAGAAGGGATACGTAAGGCCGCGCGCTAGAGCCACAGCCAGGGGCCTCAATGCGTCAGAGCCCGGGTGGGGCGCCGACGCAGCGCCACACGTGCGCTAAACGAAGCTCTGCCAGAGGGGTTGAAGATGAAATGGACATCATTACAGACGATATAGGCGAACTGATGGTTTGAAGGGGGTATAGCATAACCTCACTGTGCATGAGCTACAACGGTATCATCTGTGTGCATGCATACTAGCAATTCCATTCGACGGACGCAGCTGCAGCCTGACGACAGCTGCAGAGGGTAGGCCAATGTTTGAATTGGATGGTGTGGTCTATTGCGCGACTACCGCTCCTATGTAATTCGTTGAGTGACATACCTGGAGGAGTCCTCTGTCTGCCAGGCTGCTCGACAACAAGCAAGCAGTTGTATACAGATATATCTAATCATTAAAAGCACTTGTAAATTGGACTCACCGGCCGCTGGTCATTAAAGATGGGATATAGAAGAGAAAACTGGACGACAAGTGGTTACCGCGTACGTGTCATCTATCTGTTTCATGGCCAACTGCTGCTGCTGCTTCTCCCCGCCAAAGCACATGCGTCATGCATCCCAACATCACCTTGATAGGCCAGATAGCACATCTGCAAGCTCAACTCCCGTCGCTGTCACGGAACGAGGTACTACACCACTGGCCGTAATGCTGTATCATGCAGGCAGCTTCGGATGGCAGCATCGACTGGACAGAGCCGTCAAGACCTTCCTATGAGAGCCAACCATCACATCTCAGGCTACTGCGGGGATCGTTCCCGTGGCACAGGGATCTTCCATAGTGACTGCAGGCAAGCAGCAGCCCAGGGATCGCGGGGATTTGCAAACGCTTGACCCGGAGAGAGCCGGACTTACAGGTTCTCGACAGCCCCGGGCAGATGCACGCACGGTCCGGGTGGAAACTGAAGCCTAGCATCTTCCGCAGAGTGGCCGAAGCAGACAGACTCAGGGCCTACCTTAGGTAGTGAGAAGAGCAATTGACACCGTGGGGGGAGCGGCGGTTGTGAAACCTGGCCTCAGCAGAAAGGTGTCCGATACGCTCGGCGATACTATCAGAAACGACCCTGTGGGTGAGACGGTGCTGCGGAGGTTGTCAGACCGAGGGCTCCTGCACAAGCATCTCTGGCCCGCAACAGCACCCGCCTCTGGACGTCTTGCTGTAGCATTAGCGACGTCAGAAACAATCTTTCCGAGACAGCCAGAGGCGACGACGGTCGACAGGTCATGGGTTCCACGACAGGCCGTAGAACTGTGCGTGTGTAGGGCTTCATAGGTGTTCATTCGCGTCCAACAAGACATCGAATTCCTGGCGGCGCTGACGAGGTGGGATGATGCGCCGGCTAAGCCTCGGCAGTCCTCATGGTCGGCCACTGTCGCGACGGAATGCGACCTTGGCAATACTCCGCCCGTCGTGCCTCGTAGACCACTGAAAGGAACACATTGCAGCTCGGCCCAGGTAGCGAGCAGGTACTGCCGGGTACCTTTCAGCTGTTAGGTGGCGGGCGACTTTTCCACGCCTCCGCTAGCGCAAAGGTACGAAGCCGCCCGTGCTCGTTCGCTTCTTCTCCTGCGCCTCCAAGTATTACCCAGTTCGTGCCAACTGGCCCTTCAGCTTGTGCTTCTTCATCTGATATCCGCTCGGCGGGTTTGTGCTGCTTCTGCTACCGAACATGGTCTCCGTTTAAGCCGTCCATCATCGTTTTCCTTTCGAGTCCCTTCGGTACAAGGTAGGTTCCTACCTATTCATGCTTCTGCCCGCGGCCGGCTTTCCTGTGCTCTTGCGCGCGGCTTCTGTGGATTCCAGCACCTGAGCTTGGCTGCGTCGTCTGTCGTCTTCTGTCTGGGTAACTGACAATCACTGGACAGTATAGAAGCTTCCATTTCGCGCCTTGCTCGCGAGGAGCTGTGCTCTTTCGGCCGCCAATTGACCATGGCCAACGAGACGATCACCTCATCATGGAACCCGGCACTGATGCCAAACAGTATACATGATGCCGTAGCAGCCCACGACGACCACGCAGAGCCCTTGATCGAGGCTCAGGGTCATGGCCTGGGACACGACGAAGA
Source organism: Trichoderma sp. PF4103 (assembly GCA_023628735.1). Lineage (NCBI taxonomy): Eukaryota > Fungi > Ascomycota > Sordariomycetes > Hypocreales > Hypocreaceae > Trichoderma > Trichoderma sp. PF4103. The sequence goes on along the minus strand of JAMAKC010000091.1, from coordinate 22,031 downwards.
GCCGACGGCGTGGAGCCTTCACGAAAATGGACGGGATGTAGAGCCGCAAGCCTCTTTTCCCGGTGGCGATGCTGAGGGCGGTGCGGAGGGCGACGCTGGGCTAGCTTCGGAGGTGCCCGCGTCCCATCAAGAAGCTGCCGAGACCCCCACGGAACCTCCAGCGCCTGCAGCAGCAGCAGCAGCAGCAGCAGCAGAAGGAGGAGGAGGAGACGATACGACTGCCACGACAACCCGCACTTCTCAGCACTCCAGCTCCATGTCCTTTACGCGGACGGTTTCTGACGAGGTCAGCTTCAGCGACAACGACGAGACCGAGTGGGGCCTCTCTAGGACTGACACAGATCCCTTCAAGTTCATGTCGCCGTCCGACAGAACAAACTCTTTTCCTGTAGTGCCGTTAATGGCAGAGGAGCCAGAGCGCATCGAGGACGTGCACCTGCCGTCGAATCAGGCACTCGATGTACTTGAGGAAACGGAGCGAGACGGCCACGTGGAGGAGGAAGAGTATCAAGCTGAGGCGCACCCTGAGCCCAGCTCGGACGCAGGGTTCGAACCTCGAAAAGATTCGAAGCGCGGCCATGCGCCGTCCAGGTCCATTGGCGGAGACGTACAATGGTCCGAGGATGTCGAATCTGAAGCGCGATTCGAAGAAGGTGTACCACTGATACCTCACTCACATGCGGTTTCGGATACTCCCGCCGGTGGCGACAAAGCCCCCATCGTCTCTTTTGACGATGACAACGAGGATGACGACTTCTTCAACCAGGTTAGCCAAAGTGCCCAGGAAGATACAAACACAGGCGAAGACGTCCAGCCGCTACAGCGAAAGTCGACGATGCAGGTCTTGGCATCTGCCAGTCCTGAACCTATTTCTCATCAGCCGACTCTCGATCAAACGCCTGAATGGGATGAAGAGGGACTTCTTTCACCAGAGGCCAACCCGACAGAGAAGCCTGACCCCTTCGACGGCCATGATAAGCCCAACGAAACGGAAGCTGCTTCAAGCCAGGATCTTTCGTCGAAATGGGAGGAAGCCTTCGCCAGCGACGACGATGGCGAAGGTTTCCTCATCGAACAAGATGCGACAGCGGGGGAGAAAGAGATTGACGCTGCTGCTTTTTTGGGTAGTGACGATGAAGGACTGCTGGATGACCTCGAGGAAGAGGCGCCGCCAACGCAGACAGCGCCGCTGAGCTCTCAAGCGAGCAGTGTGACATCGACATCTGCCTTTGCGCCGACTTCATACGTGCCAACTCAGCAACGTGCGGCTTCTGCATCTGCGTACACGCCCGTCACCACGCCGTCACAGCCTTCGTTCTACGGAGGAGCTCCCTCTCAAGGCCCGTCTCTCCCATCGACAACCCCGTACGGCCAAGCTCCTCCTCCCCAACACACTTCAGATTCGCCCGCCGCCCAAGGCTCTGTAGATAAGCCCAAGGGGGGCTCCTCGTTGGCTTTCGATCTCCCGCCCGACTTGGTTACAAGCAAAGTGAAGCCACGGAAACGAGCTAGTCTGCAGCAACTGCCGCTGGAGAATGCCTCCCCTTCCCTTCAACCTCCTCCTCCACCGCGAAGTGCCAGCATGAATGCCAGCATTGGTTCAACTGAGGCGACTCCCCCCGGCGGCTTTCAGAAATCGCCTCTCCTGCGTCACAAGTCAAGCTTCTTCGAGGACTTGCCGGCTGCGCCTCGGTCACGACCAATCTCGAGACAAAGCGCCAGGGCCATCTCTCCTAATCCATATGCACTGGCAACCTCCCCGCATGGGCCGTCTCCCCTGAGCCCTCCCATGGCAACTCAAATCCCGCCTGCCGCTGCAGCTCCGGCTGCGAGGCCGAATCTCGTGGCGCCTGAACGAGTCAGCCCTTATGCGCCCCTTCAGTCGCCGACGGCCCCCCTGCCTTCACCAGCTGCCAACGTAGCCAGATACTCCCCGGCGCCCCCTCCTCCCCAAGGCGCTGGCAGCCAAAGTGCGCCACCACCGACTGGCCGGTATTCTCCAGCACCCGCCGCCTCCCACCCAACGAACGCGTACGCTCCGGCCGTCACAGCGACGCCGCCCCAACCAGTCCTGCCTCACCTTCCGCGAACCTCTAGTCCGCTGGCCCACTTCGAGATTAGCAGCGACAAACCGCATGGCGTTAACGGAGAACCAGTTCACACGGAGCGACGAGCTAGCTCCTCGTACGAACCAAGACTGAACCGCGTTCCTTCTCTGCCTCCCACCCGCGAGGTTGAAGAGGAGGAAGATCAGTTCTCCGGTGCTCCGCGACTGAGCGCCACCCGTTCCCCTCCGCCTCCAGCCCTGCCTACCCTTTCCGCTCAGGCTACCTTATCGCCTCCCAAAAGGCCAGGTTCTGGTTACATACCCGGCGGTGTGCCCTCAGTCCAGCCGGGCTTCGTCCCACCCCCGAGAGCTCAGACGCAATCTCCTGGAGCGACTCGCGGTGGTCAGTACGGCCCGAAACCCTTGGAGCCCGCCCGCCGGCCGTCTTCGTCGCATACACCCGTGTCCCCACCCGCTGTCAAGAGTTCATATGCTCCTACTACTCACTCTCGATCCCAATACCTGGCTATGAACATGATCGCCCCCACTGATGGACGAGAGCACGACCCCCTTCAGAGATGGCAAGGTGTCCCCATCATCTCTTGGGGAGTCGGTGGCGTCGTAGTTACTTCTTTCCCCAAGAGCATTCCGAGATATGTCATGAACCAAACAACTCCATCCATGCTGCGAGCCCCAGGGGAAGTCAAGGTGCGAAACATCAAGGACATTGAATCCCTGCCGGACCGTCTGGCCAAGTTCCCGGGTCCGCTCAAGGGCAAGTCGAAGAAGAAAGAGGTGCTTACCTGGCTAAGTGCTGGCATCGACAGCCTGGAGAAAGAGTTACCAGAAGTGTCTTTCCACCCGCAGCTTTCGCACGAAGTGAAACGGACGATCGAACGTCTACTGCTGTGGAAGATCCTTCGGGTCTTCGTCGAGTATGATGGTGTTCTAGAAGGCAATCCTGCGGCGGAGAAGGCTGTGCGAGACGTTCTCTCCCCAGGGACCGTCACTCCAACTGCTGAGAACGATGCTCTATTCCCGGTGGACCCAACCCTCGCTATCACTGGCACTGCGGTGTCCTCGATGCAGGCCGACGGAGCCGATTCGGCTACCATGGAACAGATTCGCCGTCACCTTCTCAAGGGTGACCGCGAAAACGCCGTCTGGACGGCAGTCGACAAGCGTTTGTGGGGACACGCCATGCTCATCTCCCATACAGTTTCACCCGACTTGTATAAGCGTGTTGCGCAGGAGTTTGTTCGCAAGGAGGTCAACCATCCTGGCCAGAACAACGAGTCTCTCGCCGCTCTGTACAAGGTCCTGTCTGGAAACTATGACGACTGTGTTGATGAGCTTGTTCCGGTGCATGCTCGTGCTGGCATGCGACTGGTCTCGACCGGATCGTCTTCGGAGCCCACCAAGGACGCCATGGAAGGGCTGGATAAGTGGAGGGAGACGCTGACGCTTGTTTTAAGCAACAGAAGTGCTGATGACATCCGCGGCCTCAACGCCCTGGGCAAGTTGCTATCCAGCTACGGCAGGGCCGAGGCCGCGCACATCTGCTTCTTGTTCAGCAGACAGATCTCCGTTTTCGGCGGCTTCGATGATCCCAACGTCGACTTTGTCTTGCTGGGGTCAGACCATCGCCAGAACTCGCACCAGATTGCAAAGGACACGGAAGCTCTGCAGCTCAGTGAGGTCTACGAATACGGTCTCTCGCTGTCGGGCATCCCCTCGGCAGCCGCCGGCGCCCCTCACCTCGCGGCCTACAAGCTTCACCATGCGATGACGTTGGCTGAATATGGCTACCGGGACAGAGCTTTGCAATATTGCGACGCCATCCTCACAGCGATATCCTCGCAGACAAAGAGGTCGCCGCATCACCACCCACTGCTGGAGGCGGCCGTCGATGACTTCATGGTCCGCTTGAAACAGGCACCGAAAGAGGAGTCGTCCTCGTGGATGTCCAAACCCAGCATGAACAAGGTGTCGGACAGCATGTGGAACAGATTCAACAAGTTCGTTGCCGGAGAGGAATCCGAGAATGCCACTGGCACGCCCACTGAGGAGACTGGCCCATTTGCCCGTATCGGAACCCCGTCCATGAGCCGCTCTCCTTCTGTTTCCAACTTTGACACCTTGGGCATCAGCTCGCCCAGCTACCCAGGGGCCGGTGCTCCCGCTGCCACATCTGCGCTCTCATCGGCATTGTCGCGGTATGCTCCTGTCAATTCCCAGCCTACGTTTGGTGCCGAGTCACCGCAGGTGTCATCATTCTCTCAACCTGGGCGGAATTCAAACGAATACAATCCTAGCACATACGGAGCTTCCTCTTCCATGGCTGGCTCGCCACCTGCTCACGGTAACGGTTTTGCACCCTCCGGCCTCAGCTTCCAGCCAATGACCCCCATCCTTAAAGATGAAGGGAGTGCTTCTTACGGCGGATACCAGCCGTACGGAACTCAGGATTCTGCCTCCTCGCTGCCCGCTCCTAGGGAGCCGACCACGGGTTCCTCCACGCAAGGATATCAGCCCATTTCCTATGGATATGAACCTCCAGCAGCTACACCCGATGCGCCGGGATCCGGAGAGACAAATGAGGGCGCAGCTGGGGCCTCATCAACCGGCGGCTACGAACCTCCCTCTTATCAGCCTTATGGATATGAACCACCCTCTTATGAACCTGACGCGGAGCCATCTGCCGAGGCCGACGATGATGAGCCCAAACCCAAGAAGAAGAGCTTCATGGATGACGACGACGATGACTTCCCCGCCCCACAGGCCAAAGAAAAATCCAAGGCAGAAAAGGATCGGGAGAACCAAGAGTTGTTCCGTAAGGCAGCAGAAGAAGATGGTGAGTGTCCACTTGGCCTTCGTAATCTCTATATGGGACATACATTTGCTAATCAGTCAATAGCCAAACGAGCTGCCGAAGCTGCGCAAGCCAAGAAGGGCTGGGGCTTTACCAGCTGGTTCGGAGGCAGCAAGAAAGAAGCCGCAAGCCCCGGCGAGGCCTCGTCTCCCGGTAAACCCATCAAGGCCAAGCTCGGTGAGGCGAGCAGTTTCGTCTATGACCCCGAGCTCAAGCGATGGGTCAACAAGAAGCCCGGAGCTGAGCAGGTGGAAGCAAAGGCGGCCACTCCTCCGCCGCCCAAGGCCGGTCCCCGATCCGTCAGCGGGACGCCGCCGCTTAGACAGTTCACGCCGCCTCCCGCCGCGGGCCGATCCAGCCTTCCGCCGTCCACTTCGAGCTTTGGCACTCTGGCTCCGCCACCGGTGCTCAACCGAGCCACGTCGCAGGAGAGCCTCAGCGCGCCGCCAATGCTGCGGTCCATGTCTGGCGCGAGCACCGACAGCAAGCCTTCCAGCAGACCTACCACGAGCATGAGCAACGCGAGCAGCATCGATGACCTGCTCAGCGCTGGGCCCCGTAAGCCTGGACAAAAGAAGGCTCGGAAGGCTGGGCGTTATGTCGATGTCATGGCCAAGTGAAGCAACGGCTGCTCCATAGATTGTTTGGCGTTTTCCCCTTGTTTTCCCCTTTTTATATCTGTCCTCATCCCGCCCTTGCATGGAGATTGGTCGGTTGCTTTATTTATCTCACAAAGAACCGATGGCAATATTGTATTATAGGACTGGAAGTCATGATACTGTAGTAATTCCTGGCTGGGGACCTTGTGTTTTTCTCTTTTCTTCTCCCTCAAGAAGCTTGGAATATTGGGGGGAAATGATGGAACGAGCGGATGACTTGATGCAGATACACATGATTAGGCACACAATAGCAACTTTGGATATCTTGAATGAGAATTAACATGGTCAACATGAAATAGAAAAGGACACCTTATTTGCCCCATTTTATAATACCTTTACGCCGTTTGGCTCCCATAAACATTCATGCCCCGCGTACCGATGTCAGTTCGCGACTGGCTGGTGATATTTCATGCACTGTACGCTTGTACATGATACTGTGGCCGGGTGAGCAATTGTCCAGACAGGAAGCAGCAAGTCGGAAAAGGAGTGAGGTTCCGGACTTACCGTGAGGACTGCATCATCGCCTCCCGCATCATCATAATGCGGGATATACACATACAGCACCAGTGAATGGTTATGGCAGAAGCACGCAATGACCCTCCCCTCCAGCCTCCCAGCACTGAGGACCCTGCTCCAGTCCTTGCCGTCGACGTACACCGAAGCCCAGGCGTCGGGTCCACGATCGCGGAACTTGGTACTAGGGTGCTCCTCAATGGGGACCCTGAGCTGGGCGGGATCCAGCTCCGGGTTGTCGAGATCGGTCCAGGCGCTGGAGATGTCGGCGGTCTCGGTGGTGATGCGGACGCGCAGGCCGCCGTGCATGCTGGCGCTGATCTCGAGGCGGGGGGACTTGCTGCTGCTGCTGCTTCCGGCGGCGAGGGCGAGCTTGGTGAAGCGGTCCGAGATGGCCTTTAGCTGGACGAGGGGCGGGAGCTGGATGTGGACGTCGGGTTCCTGCAGGACGGGCTGGACGGTGGAGGCGACGGTGTCTGGGTGGAGGACGCGGATGGGGATGTCCTGGGTGATGATCTTCTCGTGCTCCCGACGTAATGACGTCTCGAGATGGGTTCTGTCGTTGTCGTCGTCGACGAAGCCAAAGGGGTCGTCGTGGGAGGAGGGCCTCGGGGGCGCGTGGGCGTTTGCGTGGGAGGGCCGGGAGGTGGTTGTTGTGATTGTCATGGAGAGGACGGGGACGCCCTTCTTCTTGGTGAGGCGCAGGGAGGCGGAGAGGCTGTTCTGGGCGGACTTGAGGGCGTGGTGGAGGGGCTGGAGGGAGAGCTCGAGGTTGATTGTGTTGCCGGGCTCGGCGGACTGGATGGCGCAGTTTTCGAAGAGGAAGTCCATTGGGAGTGTTCTGGCGTGCGAGAATGAGATGAGAATGAGGTTTGGTGAGATTGTTTGAGGAACAGGGTGTGATGATGATGTGCGAGTGAGAAGGGCGAGGATGGGGATGGGATGCCTTACGACCAGATTTGAGATCCTGTGTCTGGCACGACGGTGAAATGGGCCGTTTCATCGCTTAGGCGCAGCCATACCAGCTTCTCCAAGGAGGAGAAGGCGGCTGTGAGCTCTGGTGAAGACGAGGCGTGGTTAGCATCATGTTCTTGGCGAGCAAACGGTAGAGCAGCGAAGAAAGATGTTGCATGTAACGGCAAGATGATACAGCAGAACTCACTGGCAAAGGTGCGAATGTTTTTCAAGTCGCTGTGGAATCTCATTGTGGTTGATGCTCTGTGGCTGTGGCTCGAGATGATGAACAAGTTCACGGTGATGGTGAGTTGAATGGAGTTTCAAGAGGTCCAGTCTGTTAGCGGGCGGAATGGGGTTCCGTTGAGTACGTACAGTGTAGCTGGGCGCCTAACAGTCACTGGAGGTGCACAGGCACGGCAAGAATACTAGTAGCGCAGGTAATATTGGACTTTTGAGAACACAATGAAGTGATTCGATACCTCTTTTTCTGGACAGGATAGAATTCAAGAAATAATTGTAGAGCATGAGCGTCGTATGTCTGTCAACGGAGTATAAGGACAGTCGTGCAGCTGATACTGACGGCTACTCTTGGCTGTCATGCTCCTTTGATTAGCCAACTTAGACAAGCCATACTGCTTCATATGGCTTCGCGGTGTCACACATCGATATCATCTGGCTGATGCTCTATCTCAGGCATTCCAATTCCGGCCTAAGCCGTCTTGGACCACAGAATCTTCAGTGATGGGCATACTTCCTTCAAAGGCAAGTGCCTTGCTGGAAGTCCATGCGCCAAGGAGGAGTTTGGCTGTTAGTGACTCCATGTCACTTGGAGCATGTAAAACTGAATCGAACCTGCCCTTCAAATCCTCAGCAATAGATATCACCGTCAGGGGAAGTCGCAACTCTGCACTGACTCATCAAATAGTCCCTTGTACAAGGCAACAGCTCTACAACAATCTCTGCAATAGAACAGGCAAGGCACAGGACGCAACATCTCCAAACACAGTCGTCAGCAAAATCATCCGTATAATATCAACAACGGATGGACTACATACAGCCTTCATTGCAACATCACTCGTCAAATCATCTACTACGTCTCACGCATTGCCTCTCCTTTGACCTCTCCATCGCAAACTTCGCTATGGGCGCTGTCACGCAGTCGTATGTTCCAGCCAGCACCAAAGAAAAGCAGCCATGGGGTTCCGAAACCTGAAAGCAGTCATCGCGGAGGCCATCAAAGCAACGTGCCGACCCCCGTGGCTGTCGATGAGCTGGAGGCGAGACCAAGAAAGCAAAGCCTATGGCAGCAGCAGTAGCAGCATCACAGTAACGCACACCATCACACAGACTTCCTCGCAGGCCACCACTCCCGATATACCTCCTCTGATGAGCTACACCCACCCCTTCGCGAAGCGTGATCGTTGCTGGAGCCCGTCCCTTCTCACCATTGACTCCGAGATCGAGTTTAGTCCTGAAGGGACCCCACCCGGTGTGGCTCTTGGAATCCCTCCTGAGCACATCCTCGACGAGAACCCATCGCCGATCGATGATGGTCCTATTCCTTTGAACTTTCACAGGGTTCCTGCACCTGCCAGTCTTGGAACATTGGCAGAAGATGACATGGTCAACATGCTGAGTCCATTCGATGGCGCCTCGTCGATCGTGTCTGTGAACAGCCTCTGCGTCGGAGTTGATGAGGTTGACCCCTTTTCAGTCGATGGGCCACGAGATGCAGCATGGGCTACACCTAAAGCATCATCAGAAGGTCGCATGGTGGTGCGCAACGAGCAAAGAGGGACAGCCATCGATGCGACTCTGCCTCTCCAGGAGCACCAGCTCTCTCTGATACACGATATGCTGCTCTTCTCGCTTCCTAATCGAGCTCCAGAACGTCTGGCTGCTGCGTCATTGGTTGCGTCAGCCCAACATCAAGCATACCCCTACCTGCCCAGGGGAAATAGGACGACGGACCAAGATTCGGACTCTTGTGGTGTGTGTGGGAGTGTCACGTACCAGAAGCCGCACCCAGATCGAGACCACATCTCTCAGGAGCGGAGGGCCTATCTTCCATGTGGACACTTTTTCGGGCATTGCTGCCTATATAGCTGGATGTATTTCGCGTTCTGCAACAGCCATCCACCTAGATGCCCTCGAGGGTGCATCTCTCTCCTCCACAAGTGCGGCCACCCTACCCTGCCCGTATGGCAGAGGCCGGGACGGTTGCACAGTGACCCCGAGGCTCCCATTCCGTGGGACTATGATTACTGCGAGAGTGGACAGGGCAAGAGGTGCAGCCAGTTTCTGTCGAGATTGACCAAGGCTGGGAGGGCAACGGTGCCAAGGTCCACGCAATTGGAAGACGAAGAGCAGGGGAAGCGAAGCTTGCGAAGCAGATTGCGTGGTACGCTGGTCTCCCCCGTGTCGGAAAGAATGAACCGGGTGGCAAAGCAGCGAAGACAACAGGCCATCAGGTACTGGAAGAGTAGGCAAATAAGGTGGTGGCTGGACAAATGGGCGGATACCTGGGCCATTGACCCGCGATGGATGACTTAGACGTGAAAGCAGGCTAATCACACGGGTGTACATTGCTATTGGGACTCTGCTCAACTTTGGTTGCAGCACATTCGTTGGACCCTGGAACTTTGTCAGCGGTACAGGAGACGGTAGCGGCTCCTGGAGGTGGTTCATATCTCTGGCTCATCTTGGTTTCATCATCGTTCATGCTTACCTGGCTTCAATCATACAGCGTTTGGCCGCGACCAACAGACGGGCGTTTGGGCATAGCCAGAGTGTGTGAGGAGCGGGAGCCTTGCTTGTAGATACTTTCACCTGACGGCACTCAGCGTTTTCGAGATTCCAAACGTCGCCGCCAGTAGATGGCACTGTATTTGTCTATAGCATGAAATAAGAAGAATGATATAAAAGGTCAATACACTCCGTTGTCTTCTCGTGACGCCGAGGTGATGTTCGACTATCAGGCAGGTGGCGATGGGGAGCTGCCGTATCCTGTTTTTGATATCGGATATTGAAGCATTGACCGGTATGAGGTCGCTTGGATAAGGTAGGTATCTTGAGTATGTACAGGTGGGTAGGCAGCCGCATGTAGAGAGGCAGATTATGGCAACAAGACTGGGTGCTGGACGATGCCTCTGCAGTCGTTTAAGCCGGCCTCCGAGGTTTGCAAACGCTAGTAGATCTAAATGTTATACAATGATATGCTTCCCTTCTCTTTCGTTTTGTACACCTGCTTGCCTGCTTTGCAGTGGGTATCTCGCCTCATCCTGAGTCGGAATCGCTGCTACTGTCGTCTATAAACCCTTCCTCTAGTCTTTGATACGGAGTCAGCCTCCGAGTTGGTATATCACAAAAGCAACACTTGACACACCAAAACGCTCAATGAAAGAAGAGCATCTGGCTCGCAATAAGAAAGAATAAAGCAAGAGAACTTACTCCCGACTGAGCCGCCTCGTGTGATCCGGCCGCCGTGACCGCGCAATGGCCTCGAGCACCTGTGCAATGTCGTCGTCAATGTCCTCGAGCTCCTCGCCCTCCTCGAGGTCGCGGTCCGAGAGCCTGGCGCGGGCGCCGCCGCCGGCCGCGCCCGAAGAGGCGACGAGCCCGTCGCGGCGCCAGGTGAAGGGGAGGCTGGCGATGCGCAGGAGGCGGCCGGTGATGCGGTAGCGCAGGGAGGTGGTGTGCTCGGAGATTGCGTCGAGGGGGAGGTACTGGCTGTAGCGGCTGCGGTAGCGGCGCCAGACGGGGACGACGACGAAGGTGAGGAGGAGGAAGAGGAGGAGGGAGATGACGGCGGGGATGACGAGGGTCTTTCCGAGGTTTTGCGTGTTAGTTTATATGCGGGATGTCGTGTATGCTGTCTGAATTGTCTCTTTTTGGGGGTTTGTGGTTTCTTGTTCGGGGGCTTACTTTGATGCCAGCTAGGGTGTCGCCCATCTTGTTGTCTGTCTGCTATCCAGTGTTGTGATATTTTGGCTTTGTCTCTATTTCTTCGATTTTCGGCGTCTTCGTTGGCGGTCGAGGTGGTGATGCATGCAATTTAGCGTCGCCGGCTGCAGGATTCCGGCGTGCTCCTCGATGCGATACTGGCGGGTTGGGGATATGGCGGACCTCCGGCCATGAGAAGCAGAAGCAGAAGCAGAAGCAGGGAGGACAAAGATTGCGCTTATGCTTGCGTTCCCTTGCGCGAGGACCCTTTGGCAGACGCCTGGCAGCTGAAAGGGTCCTTGTTCGGGAGACGATGGCGGCGGCCGAAGGAGTCGAAGTCGATGACAGCTGAGAGCGACATTTGGAGTGCGATGGAAACGGAATGGAGGCTTATTCCCGTTACGAGTTTGAGGTAAAGGTACTGGGTACAGCCACAAACGTGAAAAGCACCTGCACCTGGCACCTGGCAGGCTACATTATGTACGTACCCCGGAGACGCTAAAGAACCTGAACCTGGCGGTGCCGTAGCGATAATACCGATTCTTAGGTACATGTACCTAGTCGAACAATTGCAGGGACGGGCCACTGCTGAGAGGGCTAGTGGAATTCTGGAATGGCTATCATGAGGTTTTGGGTTGTGGTTTGGGTTTGAGTGATGGCTGACGGGAGGAATTGAATTGGTTTGGAGGCGTTGATGCTGTTCGGAGGTGGTCTCTAAGGGACGGCACGAAAGGATGACAGATGCTGTAAGTCGGATGATGGATTACGTAAGTGGCTCTCTGTTGAAGATTCACCCAAGCTGCTTGTTCTATGTAATACCTCTCTGCTGAGCGTATGATGTACGCATTTGCATCGACAAGCAAAACCCAGCGACGAGAGCAACAACATCGGGCAAAGTAGGCAAGTTGGGCCTATTGTACATGTTCTCGTACATTGCAAGCTTCCAGGGACAGCTTCCACATGTCGCAGGGACCCAGGCTCGCCAGGTGTCTCTTCTCCACTGCCATGGCGAGGGTCGCAGTGCTGAGGTTCCTTCACTGTGCATATCCTCGAGACTGTTGCAGGTTTCGTCTTGTATTTGTATGTCTCGACGGTGACTCGACGAACCAATGCTATAGCTTCCTCTTCCCCGGACGTGGCATCGTGTGCAACTTGAAACCATCGGCAATCACCACGTGAGGTGCTCGGTACGTAATCGGTAAGGGGCACGGGGGGCCTACTGGTACGGGAGAGCCATGATCAATGCGCTATGCCAACAGATGCGACTTTGATATCGACTGGTAAGTGACCTCGGCTGTTCCAAGGAGACATTGCATGCGATTATCACATCAGGTTGATTGATGGAGCATACACTAGATGAATCACTAACGTGAAGCTACTAGACTGCGTCAAGGGATCATGAACAGCACGCGCAAAGGACACATCTATCCTTTCCAGACTCTGGGTGGTCAACAAGAGAGACACCAAATGGAACCATCGAGTGCAAAGCAAATGAAGACGGGCTCCCAAAGCCAAAAATAACCCTGCCAGCACCCAAAATGCCATCATTTCCCGGCCTCTCACCCAACCCTCCCTTGTCTCATTTCCCGCCTGTCGTCGATTGTGGATCGGTCTTCGATTGCCCGTCTGCCAGTGTGATCCACATGCACGCAAGGCCCAATTAGGCCCGTCGACGCTGGTTTAGGGGCCACGGTCACCTGAAGCCAGCGCCTGTCCGGCACCCAATGGTCGCTCCAGTGTCCTCCAGGCCCGCCTGTGCGCGCTGCCTCAGTCCCGCTGCTAGCGCTGCAGCGGCGAGAGAAGGCCTGGAGCTAACTTGGGGATGTATCGGTACACGTCCAGACCAGCTCCGGCGCTTTGCCACCGGGACGATTGAGCCTAAAGGCGGCAGACGCTGCTGGCATTCGCTGGTACAGGTACTGTCCGTAGCTGGTCCCTCGTGGCGTGCTCACATCAGGGGCTCGTGTGCCGGTACATGTACCTCCAGTCGGGCGACCACTCCAGTTGATGCGCTTTGTTCATTCGCTCGTCCTCCACTTCCACCCTCTCGACCATCAACCCTCGGCGGCGACCCAGTTACGTTGCGAGGAGCCATCAGACCGGACAAGATCGAAGCGGCTGCTGCAGGACTCTTGTCAAGTCGACAACCGCAGGGAATGTGGCCGCCGTCGATGGAAGTATCGCTGCCGCTGACGCCTCTCTATTGCTACCTGCTCCTGCTGCCACCAACATGAACTGAAGTTGCGTCGCCCTCTGACGTGAAAATTCAAATCCCACCCACCCCTGCGCTGCTCGGTGCGTGTGCGTTGCGTCCATCCTTCGACAAGCCCCCGCCCCCTATCACTAACCACTTTCTCGAGCCCTTCAGCGGCCCCGTCTTCTGTATCGCGGCCTCAGCCTTGCTCCAGAATAACCCGTTAGGACTCGCGCCACTGCCGGTCCAGCCTCGGTCGTCCCTCCAGCGCTGTCGCGGCAAAACGACCATCGTCGAGCCGGCAATCGCAACCTCGAGGACGCGAGAGACGGGAAAGGAGGAGGAAACGGCCGAAAGAGAATATCAACGAAGCAAACAAATAAGAGAGAGACGATACAAGAGAGAAGAAGGAAGACTGACCAAAAAATCGCCCGAGGACCCCCCTCTCTTTCTCTTTCTCTCCCCCCCTCTCCCCCCCACTGCAGGCGGCCCAGCCCTGTCCTTGGCTAGCAAATTAGGCCTCCATCATGCGAGCGGTCCAGGGCTCGCACTCCGCTGCCGTTACGTGTTTCGCCTACCCACTTCTCTCCACGATCAATTATCATGTCGTCCGCTGCCGATAAGTCAAGGCAGTCTTCTGGCGGCAGATCCCTCTTCTCCAGAGGCAAGCACCGCGCCGACAAGCGCTACACCGACCTTGATCCCAAGAGCTCGTCAGATCAGTTCGAAACGGCGTCCATAATCTCTTCGCGCTCCGCGCGCCACAAGCGGGAGTCGTCGTCGATTTCGATCGACCAACCCAGTTCTCCTGATGCTGGCGTAAACCAGTTGGCGGGTGTCATCACGTCCATCCCCTACGACGTCCCGCCAGGCGCCCGCTCGCCCGCCACGCTCGACTTCATGTCCAGGTCCGACCAGGCGCCCCAGCGCCGCGAGCCCGTTCCGCATCAGCTCAACATCAGCGGCGTCGACTTCCACCAGTACCCGTCCATCGGCGACTCGGCCGCCATGTCCGCCCACTCCCACTCCCACTCGCCCGCCCGGCCCGGCACCGCTTCCAACATGCCCAACAACATCACCATGGCCACCACCGGCAAGCAGGCACAGTACCAGCAATGGGGGCCCGGCCCGAGTCTCGGCCCGGCTGGCCTTGTTCCCGGCTCGTCTCGCGTGAGCACCGCCAGCACCGTCACCAACGGCTCGTATCCCGTGCGCTACGACTCCTACCAAAACCCGTACAACAACGGGCGCTCCTCCGGCGAGAGCTTCAACAGCCCCTACAGCTCCGGTGGTCAGGGCTTCCTGAACCCGGCGTCCGCCCGCTCCTCGCACGTCACGCTTGCTCCCTCGCCTCCCTCGAGCTCTCACCACTCGATCCATTCCATCCATCCGCCGCAGTCTCCCCGCGAGTCTCATCACCGGCTAACCAAGATGAGCGCTTACGGCGCAACCTCCCACGATGGCTTCTACTTTCCCAAACCCGACGATAACTACGTGGTCGAGCAGATGTTCATGCAGCTCATGCAGAAGCGAGGATGGCACAACCTTCCTGAGCAGGCTAGGCGACAGATGACGGCGTATCCTGCCGAGAAGAAGTGGACGCTTTTGCATCAGGATCGTCTGACAGAATGGCAGGGAGAGCAGAAGCGGAAGCAGACCGCCAGGGCCAACCAGTACGCCACTCCCGACGTCACCACATACTCCGACGAAGAGGGCACTCCCGAGTGGTATGTCAGGAGGGTCATGGAGGACAAGCTCGACGCTAAAGGGATGGGGTCCCTGGAGGTCAACCTGAGAACACAGCAGATTGGCTGGGTCAAACGATTCGTCGAATGTCAAGGTCAAGTGGCTTTGGTCACTTTGCTACTCAAGATCAATAGGAAGAATGCCAACGGAGGGCCGGCGTCGTCTACCACGCCAGTCAGCGCTCAGACGGAGAAGAACCTGGATCGCGAATACGACATTGTCAAGTGTCTCAAGGCCTTGATGAACAACAAATTCGGCGCCGACGATGCCCTGATGCAGTCAAAGGTCCTGCTGGCCTTGGCCACCTGCCTGATATCCTCTCGACTCACAACCCGGAAGCTCGTCAGCGAAATCCTGACCTTCCTCTGCACCTGGGGTAGCCACGGCGAGGGACACTTGAAAGTCATTCAGGCTCTGGACGAGGTCAAGACCCAATCGGGCGAAAATGGGAGGTTCGACGCCTGGATGCGGCTGGTGGAGGTCACTGTGGACGGCCGAGGCAAGATGGGCAGTCTCGTGGGTGCCAGCGATGAGCTTCGAACAGGAGGTATCGGAATGGAGAACCTGCTGATGGAATATGCGGTGGCCACCTTGATACTCGTCAACATGATCATCGACGCGCCGGAAAAGGATCTCCAGATGAGGGTTCACATCAGGGCGCAGTTCCACGCGTGTGGCATCAAGAGGATCTTGACCAAGATGGAGGGGTTCCAGTACGAGTTGCTGGACAAGCAGATTGACCGGTTCCGCACCAACGAGGCCATTGATTATGAGGATATGCTCGAGCGGGAGAACAGCAGTGTAAAGGACAACTTCGACGGAGACCCCAAGGACTTGACCGACCCGATTCAAATCGCAGACACGATCCAGCAGAAGCTGCACGGCACCAAGACGCACGACTACTTTGTGTCCGCCCTCCAGCACCTCTTGCTCATCCGCGCCAGCGATGGCGAGGAGCGCCTGCGCATGTTCCAGCTCGTCGATTCGATGCTCAGCTATGTCGCCATGGACCGCCGGCTACCCAATATGGATCTCAAGCAGAGTCTCAACTTTACGGTCCAGAGCCTGCTGGACAAGCTGCATACCGATTCCGAAGCCCGGCAGGCACTCGATGAGGCGCTCGAGTCCCGTCAGATCGCCGAGGCCGCCATGGCCGAGCGAGACGAGATGAAGGCGAAGCTCGAGCTCGGCGCCGATGGACTCGTGGCCAAGTTGCAGAAGCAGCTCGACGAACAGTCTCGGTTCATCGAGGCTCAGAGACGCCAAGCTGACGGTCTCAAGGTCGAGCTGAATAACCTTCAAAGCGTCCGAGCCAAGGAAGCGCAGCGTTATGAGCTGGAAACGAGAGAGCTGTACCTCATGCTGCGGGACGCCCAAGACATTGCGGCTTCCAACGCTATTAAGGCCAGCAGTGGTAAGCCCGGCAAAGACAACACGGCGCAGATGCAGGGCATTCTCGATCGCGAACGCCTCATGGAGCGTCTGCAGAAGCAGCTGGAGCGCCAAAAGACCCAGTACAAGCTGGAAGGCAGGATTTGGGGAGACTCGGACGGCCCCTCGGATCGCCTCCGTGCCCTCAGGGAAGCCATGGATGGCGATGAGGAGCCGGGCACCCCCCCTGGCGGCGGCACACCACCGCGCGACTTCACCAACAGCGTACTCGGCACGATTCACCGCGGCCGGAGAGCCTCCAAGCGACCAACGAAGCTCGAGCAAAGCGCTATTGACGAGGATGATACGGAGATGGACGAGGAGGGCGTCGTCATCGAGCGTCCTAGGATCATCGAGATGAGGCGTCCCACCGTCGATGCGAAGCAGCAGGCCCAGCTCATGGGCGAGATCGGCTCCAAGGTCAAGCGATACGAGGGCAGCGATTCCGAAGCCGACGACGATGCTACTACGGGCCCATCCCACCCGAGCATGGAGTCGTCCTCCCCCATCACCCCGGCAGAAGGCGAGGCCCCCAAGGTCGAAGTCACCGGCGCCGCCGGACCTCCCCCGCCTCCTCCGCCTCCGCCTCCCCCGATGCCCGGTCACCTGCCCGGCGTTCCCCCGCCTCCGCCTCCTCCACCTCCCCCACCGATGCCGGGCGCGTTCCCCAGCGGTGGTCCTCCGCCCCCTCCACCACCACCCCCTATGCCCGGTATGGGGATGCCGCCGCCGCCGCCGCCGCCGCCCATGCCCGGTGCCCACGGCATGGCACCTCCCCCTCCCCCGCCCCCTGGCATGCCCGGCCACGTGTCTGGACATTACTTGCCTCAGACGCCTTCTTTTGGCCCCTCACCTTCTATGGGCTTGCCGGTGATGCGGCCTAAGAAGAAGCTCAAGGCTCTCCACTGGGAAAAGGTCGACACCCCTGAGACAAGTCACTGGGCAGCCCACGCCCCCTCAGCCGAGGAGAGAGAACAGAAGTACAACGAACTCAGTCGCAAGGGTATTCTGGACGAAGTCGAGAAGCTCTTCGTGGCAAAGGAGATCAAGAAGATTGGCGGATCTGGCGGCAAGAAGGATGACAAGAAACAGCTCATATCGTCCGACCTTCGCAAAGCATTCGGTAAGTTGAGGCTTTGTTGGATGGAGCCTTATTGGAGAGGCTTGACGGGGGTTATGTGCTAACACGTGGAAATTTGACAGAAATCGCCTTCGCCAAGTTTTCTCAGTACTCTGTGGAAAAGATTGTGCAAATGATCATCCACTGTGACGATGTCATACTCACGAACCAGGGTATCATGGATTTCTTGTCCAAGGACGACATGTGCAACATCAACGACAACGTCGCCAAACAGATGGCTCCGTACAGCATTGACTTGACTGGACCGGACGCTAAGAGTCAGACGCGAGAGTTGGACCCCGAGGAGCTCACACGACAGGATCAGATGTATCTGTACACGGCGTTTGAACTGCACCACTACTGGAAGAGCAGAATGAGGGCTCTTGCGCTCACGCAGTTTTTCGAATCCGATTACGACGAGATCAGTTCGAAGATGCAGGACGTTGTCACTGTCTCTGAGTCATTGAGAGATTCAGTCTCCCTTATGAATGTTCTTGGTCTCATCTTGGACATTGGAAACTACATGAACGATGCCAACAAGCAAGCCCGCGGTTTCAAGCTCAGCTCGCTCGCCCGCCTGGGCATGGTCAAGGACGACAAGAACGAGTCGACACTGGCCGACCTGGTGGAGCGCATTGTTCGAAACCAGTACCCAGAGTGGGAGTCGTTTGCCGACGACATTACCGGTGTCATGACGGCGCAGAAGATCAACATTGAGCAGCTCCAGGCCGAGGCGAAGAACTACATCGCCAACGTCAAGAATGTGCAAATGTCTCTGGATTCTGGTAACCTGAGCGACCCCAAGAAGTTCCACCCGCAGGACCGCGTGGGCCAAGTCGTGCAGAGGGTGATGAAGGAGGCTAGGAGGAAGGCGGAGCAGATGCAGGTTTACTTGGAGGAGATGATGAAGACGTACAAGGACATCATGCTCTTCTACGGCGAGGACCCGTCGGACGAAAACGCACGCAGGGACTTCTTTACCAAGCTGGCTTCGTTCTTGATGGAGTGGAAGAAGTCACGAGACAAGAACGTTCAGCTGGAGGAGACGAGAAAGCGCAACGAGGCGTCCATGAAGCGCAAGAACGCGCAGACAAAATCTGCCAGTCTCTTGGCAGACAGTGGGCCCGCGTCGCCTTCCAGCACTGGCGCCATGGACTCGCTGCTCGAGAGGCTTCGGGCAGCCGCACCACAGGCGCGGGATCAGAGAGACCGTCGCCGTCGTGCCCGCCTGAAGGATCGGCACCAGGTCCGTGTAGCCTCCGGGCAGAAGATTGACGCTCTCGACGAGATACCGACGGTCGAAACCAACCTCTCCAAGACGGAGCCGGCAATCACCGAGGAGGGAGAGGCGTCGACACCGACTTCGCATCCACCTCCGTCACGCGATGGCCACGAAGAGGACGATATCGCCGACCAGGCAGCAGCGCTGCTTCAGAAGATGCGTGGGGGTGATGGAAATGACGAAGCGGATGTCGAGAGGAGAGAGACGATGAGAAAGGCGAGAAGGCAGACGGCAGAGGAGGAACGGAGGCTTAGGAGGAGACGGAGAGAAAGGGCTTCAAGCACGGTAGACGGATCGAAGGACGAGTCGTCAATCCTGTCGGTAGCAGAGGAGGCGGCGCAGACACCAACACAGGAGCAGCCCAAGCAAGAGGAGGAGACGACACCGGCGACGCCAACGACGCCAGCGGCAGCGGCAGAAGCCGCAGAAGCGACAGCGGAGGCAAAGCCGGAAGAGGACGCCAGCCAGGACGGCAAACCGGAGGAAGCCGAGAAGGCGGAGGAGTAAATGAGCAACACAGCGCGCGTCACCCGTGTATTGTACTGGAACGGAAGCAAAGAAAGTGAAAGAATCAGCAAACTCCCGTCAAGAGAGAGCCTATGGATCAGCCATCAATTTGCCTATATACCCATATAGATATACCTGTCAGCAAGTACCTACATACTTAATGTCTACAAACTGCAACGGCCGAGATGCTCTCTCGCTTTTGGCTCGATTCACAGCTTGCTTTTTCTTCGCTTCTTCAGACTGGGATGGTATGGCAAAATGCGTGTGGGCTTTGTACAGATGAGAGTATCGTGGTACTGTCTCCAACTTTCTGACTGTGGATGGGATTTGATCTTGGTGGACATGGCTGGAGCGTTTCTCGGTTTCTGTGCTTTCATTTTCTTCCATGGGTGGGATTTGGTGCTTCGTGTTGACTTTTAGCGGGTTTAGGAGGTTCATTTAGGGATTGCGTAGCAGGCCTCCATGGATCTTATAATAGGCCTCCCTCTTATAGCTAGGTTCTAGTAGCTAAAGCCTGATTATAGCGCTACTATATAATTTTAGCTATAACCTAAGTATATACATTTTATATTAAAAAAATGCTATATATATAAGGAAATTAGAAATTAAAAATTAAAGCTAATAATAATATAAAATTAACTATTTCTTAATATTATAGCTAGCTATCCTAAAGCTCTTTTTATATTATATAAGCCTTATACTTAACTATAGCTAAGGCTTAATTTATTAAATCTTTAAATTCTAGGTTAATCTTTAACTCTTACTTACTTAAGGCATTTATATCTAATTATTAAAACTTCTACTTTTTAAAAAAAAGCTACTAGTATTTTTAAATAAGAGGCTATAATATTATTTATAGTATTTTTTTATTAACTTTATAGTTTTTAAGGGTTTAAACTAATTATTAATATAATCTTTATATTATAATGCCTAGCTTATATATATTAAATATTTATAAAAAGTAAAGCCTAGTAGCTATTATTAAAAGCATTATACTTATAAATTAATTAGCTAAAGCTATTATAGCTAGTACTATTAATAATAATAGCTATTATTATTAAAGTTATTAATCTGCCTTAGCCTTATTATTTTTAATTATAATAACTTATTTAAAAAGACTAGGCTTTTATAATATTATTCTTTACCTCTTTATATTAAGACTTTTTTTTAAATATCCTTTTCCTTTAATTACTAAAGGTTTAAGTAGTATTAATAAGGTTAGGCTATTAATAGCTATAAAAGGTCTTTTTTAATACTAGAATTAATAAATCTCTTTAAGTTGAATTAGCTATTAGTTTATAAGGCTTTTAGTAATAATATAATAATAAGAAAGGCTATAAATAGTTTTAAAAGTATAAAGGTTATATAATATTATTAGTATTTAATAAGACTTTTTTATAGCTTAGTGTTTTTTTTAAATTAAAAGTAAAGTAATAGAACTAACTTATTTATATATAGCTATATAAAGAAGATAGTAATATAAATTTAGTATCTTATTTATCCTTTAGGCTTAAAGAATTTAAATATTTTATTATTAATTATACTAAAAGCTCTTAAATTATTAAAAAAATAGTAAAAAGGTTATTATAATTATTAATAATATATTTTTTTATTATTAAATAAAGTAACTTAATTATTAATATTATTATATAGCTAAAATACTATTACTTATTAACTTAATAGTAAATAATCTTTTACTTTTAAGAATATAACTAAGTATTATAAATATAATTAATAGCGCTATTAAAATAGGCCTTACTTAATAATAAGTTAATAATAGCTTTAAGCTAAGTCTTATACTTAGTTTTTATTTAATTAGTAATAAGATTATTTTAAAATTTTAAAAAAGACTAAAAGTAAGCTGCTTATTTAGCTTTTTTTATAGCTAGGTTATAATAAGCTTTTAAAAAAAAGCATTTTATTTTTATTAATATATTTATATTAATATATTACTAGTAAAGGATATATATAGCTTTTTTAATAAATAGAAAAGCTTTTAAGGCCTTTATTAAGGCAAGCTTTTAGTTTATAATAATAACCTATAAGTTTTAAATTTTAAATTTTTATAATAATTTATTAAATATTTTAATTACTTACTTATAATAAGGCTCTGTTTTATTAGTTAAGAAAATAGTAGTAACTTAAAATATCTTTTTAATTAAGGTTATTTTATAAATATTAAAAAGCAGTAAGTTAAAGCAGTTAGTCTTATAAATAAAGTCTATTAATAATACTTAAGGATATTAATAAAGGAGATTAATAATACTCTTAAAAACTATAAATAATATAATTAAATAATTCTACTTATTATAATAATACTAGTAATAGTAAAATTAATTATCTTAAAGTTAATTAAAAAGCTATTATATTTCTAACTATTTACTAAGTTTAATTATATAATATTTTTAAATAATATTATAAATATTATTTTTAAAAGGCTTTATTTAGCTAGTTAGTATACTAGCCTTAGGCTTAGTCTATTAGCCTAGTATATTAGTATATTAGCCTTACTTAATTAGTTACTAGGTATAAATGCCCTTTTTACTATATAATAAGTAAATAAAAAGAGAATCCTTTTATACTATTAATTAGCTTATTAAGTAATAGTAATTATAGTTTATAATCTGCATTTATTATTATTATAAAATTTTATTTTAAATATTTATTAGTAAATACTTATTATTTAGCTATTAAAATAAATAAATATATCTTTTATTTAGTTTTTTATTTATTCTTTTTATTTTATTTTATTTATTATTAT